>VXBT01008196.1:0-14556 GCA_013400235.1 Oriolus oriolus | reverse complement strand
TGAGCCATCAACCTTCACCGCCCAGCTGGGTGCTTCTGGGGGGGGGGAAATATCCAGAATGTGTATTTACAGGGAGCAATGTGCTTTGGAGGCACGGCTCCTGAAAGACACCCGGAGGACACCACGCAGCTCACAGGCGTCGGGACACGGCAGTCGGGAACAGGCAGTGCAGTTTTGGACGGAGTACAGGAAAGCATAAGGACACGGGCGAGGGCGGTGAGCATCTGCCTTGGATTTGCAAGAAGAGTGATGCATGGGAAGCATCTCCAAGAATCCACAGCTGAAGGAATCGGCAGGCTGGAGGCTTTACGAAAGAGAGGAAAAGGAGTTCTGACTGTCTTAAGCAGTGTGGAATTAGTAAACTAAGCGGGGAGACACGAGAGATCTGTAAATGAATGAAGCAAGCGGCATCAAGGGAGAAGGCTGGGGATGCATTAATGGTTTTAATGGGGTGAAATTACAGAAGGGCATGTCTAAGCTGAGGATCTGTGTGGAAAGCTTTTGAATGGAGAACCACAGGCTGGAAAGTCGTCTCCCTAAGGGAAGTGGTGAAAGCTTTATTGCCTGAGATTTTAAATGCCAGATTAGGGGAAATACCAGGGGACTCATTCTGAATTTTCAGGGAGATTGGGCTGAAAGATTAGTAAGGGAAGAGGAAAGGCTGGAGGTAATGCTGGCTCCAGGAATTTTGGGAGAACAGCCCAGCACCTCTTCTAGGCTCCTCTGGCTCCATGTTATCATTCTTTGACTGTGTCTGCCAAGAGTGCAATGATTTCAGCATTAGTTACCCCACGAGGAAGTGATAAGAACTCCTCCGCCAGGAAGAAATGCGGTTGAGCAAAGGGAGTCTCGGCACTTCCCCAAGGACAATGGGAGGAAATCAGCTCAGTGCTGGAGCACAACCCCAGCTGTGTGGAGCCACATTCTCTTGTCAAAGTAAAAGTTGGTTGTGAGAGCATTTTGGCTTATAAGGGTGTCCAGGCTGGCTTCTCTCAGCCAGCTGCTGGCAGGGGGACACTCCTCTGTCCCTGCTCCCTTTTCTTTCCCAGCCCCAGGACAAAAGTTTCGCTCCAGCTCCAGGCTGAAGAATGACTTTTCAAGAGCCCATCTCGGTGGCATCCACAGGCACATTACTAAGCATCCTCTGCAAAGGAATATACGGAAGCTTCACCTTCTGACCAACATTTAAACAAAACCCGTTTTCCAAGCATCTGCAATCACAAACGTGCTGCCGATACCCAGCCAAGCCATTCCCTTGCCACTCTGTGAGGTCACTCAGGCTCCTCTGCAGCCACAGCAGTGGCCAAAGAGGGATCATGAAAAAGGTGTCCAGAACACTATGGTGTTCATCCATCCCCGAGGTACAGCCAGCGTCTCCTTGGGAAGGAAAAGAAATAAAACATTTCCTTGCTGCTAGGTTTTATCAGCCAACATAATCTAATTAACCAGCACAGCTGCTTAATTAGCATTAGAGGCATATTTATCAAGGGGATAGAGGAATATTAGATTAGTTTGTAATTCTGGAGTTGCTGGATGGCTTTTTACTAGAATTTACACGGTTCAGGATGGTGCAATGCTGCAGGATTCCAAGTCAGAGGGAGGCAGCCCTGTGTCCTCCCATGCAGGTGGTACCTGGCAAAGAGAGAAGGAACCACAAGTCTTACTTTAAACACACTCTCACTGGTAAAGCCTCTGCTTACTCACACGCAGCATTTTTCTGTAGGAGAAATATTTGTGAATTGGAGAACCAAAAATACATTCAGCCCAGTGCTGGAATTGTTTAGTGAAGTGAGCACTTAACAAAATAACAAATGTTTCTAAAGAGCTTGAAGTTACTAACAGCAACTGCCTACTTGGAGGCAAAGAGAAGGATTTCCTGCAAGGTCACATGGACCAGGATCACTATTGTTTCACTGCTGACCCTGTACTTAAAAAATTCAAAGAATAGCTTAGAAATACAAAACCTTTCCCACACTTCTAAGACCTATTCTGTTCTAAACATAATTTAAAAGGTCTTCAACACACTTACCATTTGACTCATCAAATGTTGCTTGTAAGTACCCAAAACAGCACTGAGTATCAAGATATTTGGAGTGTTTTATTGGAGATGGTACCAAATGCAACCAACTTACTTCTAAAATAAATCTTGAAACTTTTAATATTTTTAGTTATTTTTAATCAGTCATGTCTTAATATTCTATATCTACCAAAAGATCTATATAAATGGAAGAAGATTTTTGAATACTTCCAGTCAAAGGAAGACTGAAAAGGAACCACAATGAAATGTTTGCAACAGATGGAGTATTTCTATAGTACTAGCCAAAAGATACAGCCAAAAGAGATTCCATCCACACCTTTTGATGCAATGCTTTTTAAGTAAAAAGATACATATGTCAGCTTAGAAGCCTTAGATTTGCCTAACGGATTCTGCATTTCTCTAGCATTTTACTTCAATTATTCTGGGTTTAGTAGCTAAATATTTTCTTTTAAATAGATGCACATTACTTCGCTAGTTCGCAGACAAATTTTTTTTCCTAAAGCAGTTATTATTGTGCATATTGGCCTGATAAGAACGGGATGTCAATTTGTGGTAAAATGTATACAAGTTTTTGCTTGAGGCTGACCCCTATTTTTCACAACTAGTTCATCATTTTAATTCCTTTTATTTTTTGTTCTCAGGTGGAATTCCTCACGTTTTCCAGGAGGAGGAATTGAGCATGTAGCAATAAAACACAAACATCTTTTAAACATTTTTGGGTAAATGGAAGGCCTGCAGCTCAGAGCCTGGCTCCAGTTCTGGCCCTGCAGCTGCTCTCATTTTGCAGGTGTTAACACAGGTGTCTCCAAAACTCAGTCTGGGAGCTGAGTGGAGCAGCTGATACACTCTGCAGGGACACTGAAGCAGCGGAGGCCTCTCTAGCCTTGTGTCCCTCTCAGTTGGGTGATTATTCCACATTATCCGACAGCCGAGGGCCCAGCTGGCAGCCACCCGCTGTGACCCCCTTGGAAACACTCTACAGCTGCCAGGGCAGAGAGGGAAGCCCAGAATCAGAGGTTTTCTCAGCTGAGCACTCAGGCTGGCATGCTCCTGTCCCAGCAGGACCTCAGTGAGCTGCTCCTCCTCTGGCATCCCACCCCCACGCGGGAAAAGCTGATCTATCCCAAAACACCAACAGCAAGAAAGGGTTCCTGCAAGGCACGCTGCCCACGCAAAACCAAAGAGCTGAGAAACCTTCCCAAAAGGCTCCACCAATCTTGCTTATTTGACTTTTCCCGATTTCCCTCAAGAGCTGAGCAGTCAGACCTGACAACTGCCCGCTGATTTACGCAGCGTGCGCTGGGGATGGCTCAGCTGTGACACACAGCTCGGATGCAGCTGCCGGGGGTTTTTTTTCCTCCTTGAGTTTCCAGTGCTAGGAAGCAACACGTGGCTGTGTTTGGGCAGCTCTCCAGACAGTCTGTCCCTGCTGCTCTCTAGATTCAGGCTCTTCACGTGCTGTGAAACAGCAGCAGCCGGGAAGCGGTGCAGCTGCTCTGTGGGCACGGGGAGGGGAGAAGAGCCCCCAGAATTCACAAGTGGTGCAGCACTACATGACGAGGTGGTGCTATGGAAGTGCCACAGTCGCCAGGAAATCCTCCCAAGCCTGGAGTCATGGTTACACGTGTGAGATAAAAAGCCGTCTCCTAATGTTAGCCAACAAAGTCTTGTTGCTCTCATTAAAAAGCAGGGCTGGTAGCACCCTCAAGCCCTCACCTAATCCATCTTTGTATCCCAAAACGTGATCAACTCTCCCTCACATTTTAAACACTCAAGAAAACCATTTCCAATCTGCTTTTAAGAGCTTCCAGTGATTAAGATTCCTTAATTGCCAGGCTATGACCTCCAGTGCCTTACACTGGCTTTCTTTTTACATCATTCTTTGATGACTTCCCAGCCATGTTCTGATGTCTTCCAAGACTAAGGCTTCTTTCCCCTTCCACAACAGGAAAATCAGATTATATTCTTGTTCTTTCTAGGTTCAAACACCACTCCCAAGGCTTTTGGGTGGGTTTTATCTGTAAGCAGTAGCTGTACCTGTAGTCATCCGTGCACTATGGTGCCTGCTCCAAATTTCGTATCAGTTACCTCTGAGGTAATTTCCCTTGAGCCAGTTTAGCCCATGAATTTTCCGCTTGCTTTTGGTCTCGTTTCCTACCCCAGAACGAACTGAAGTTAGATAACCACAAAACTAAAGCAACTCATCCTTTCCTAACAGCTCAATTCAAACACCTGGAACTAAACTGCTGGTGAACGAAAGAGGAGGCTGGGGATTCCCATGGGCAGTGGCTCTCTCAGCTTCCCTCAGTTCTTCCCCAGCACAGCAAAAGAAAGGAGGGGACAGAAATCACACTTGTGGTATTTTATTGACACCAGTGTAATTTCGAATCTCTCTTCCTGCAGATCAATGAAAATCAACTTCTGCAAAGAAGCAACAGCTCCTGAGGACACGCAGACCATGCTAAATCATGGCCATAATCTCTTGCAACTCCACCTGCAAACAGATTGTCACTGAGAGCACCACTATTTGCCTAGATGTTTCCCAGTACAAAAAGGTCCTGTGTCCTCGGGTGCTGCCACTATCTCTAGGTTTCACTTTTCCCACATCCACAGGTTTTCTGATTTTTTGCTTTGGTACCAAGCAGCTTCTAAAAGCTGGAGTGTGCAAAACACTTCTGAAAGCATTGAATGGCTTGGAAATGGAAAGGCATTGAAATGATGGCATGGAAATAAAAGGGCTCAGGGAACCCTCGTGGAAGATGACATTTGAGGCAGAATTGTTAAGGGCAATCTGACTTCAAAATCATCATGTCCCACAGTGGTTCTGAAAAAATACTGTTTTCAGATCTAGAAAGGTCTTACTGCATGGGATTTTTTGTTTCAAAGCTATGCCTGCACTGTCAATAGAGCTATTTACCTGCTTTACAGGTGTGTATCACAGAGGGAAAAATAACTGATAAAGACAACAGTAACTCTGAAGGTTATTTAATCAAAAATGGGTGATGTTTACAAACACAAGGCCAACAGAAGGAAGAGCACAGCAGGAAGCTGCCGGAGTACAGTAAGAATTATGAAATGCATTGCTAGTGCAAGTAAGTAGGCAATAGAAGGAAAATCACGTTCCACGTGAGCCACTTCAGGTGAAGTGCGGTTTGCTGGGCTATGTCAGCTCGAAAGGCACAGCCTCGATCAACCTGGTGAGCTCTTCGTCCAAGGCTTTCTAGTGGGAGAGAAAACCAACTGGAATCAGGGACCATGAGGCAGTTTCCACACACTGCTGGTAAACAAACACATCTGCAATGATCAAACCCTGGGAGGTTGTTAGCAGTGATGGATTAACCCCGGTGCTGAGCTGGATGGACTCATCACTGCTAAGGGCAGACAGCCACAGGGAAATCTCCAAATGAAGGGCTGGACAAGCTTAGCTGCTTTTACTCTGTGCCCCAATGTGATTTTGGACAATTCCCGGCTCACAGGTCCTCCCAGAGGTGAGCATTCTGACCTGAGGACAGCCTCAGGCTGGTAAGGGGAGCTTGTATTCCTGAATCAAAAACAAGTGGCATACCAACCCGGGTAGTCTCACCTGAAAACGTGTAAAATGCTCTCACCGAGCTGCGATTTTTGATCTCAGTTTTGAGGCTTACCACTTGTGCTTTACAAGCAAGAAGCCAGTAGCCCAAAGGAACAAAGCCAGGTTTTATGGGGCTCATATGTGTCCTGGCTCTCTCAGGAAAGCTGTGTATGATCTTCCCAAACAGCTTTATGGTGTTTGGCTCAACAGCCACACCTGCAGATTACACAAGCATGGAGGAAATGGGCACTATGTTTTATAGGAGAAGGTCCCCACTGCAGTCTACAAGTCAGCTGTTGACTAAAATATGGGCCCTGGAGTCCTCTGAGAGTTCAGGAGGAGTAAGGAAGCTTCTGAGACCTACACTGAATGAATAAGCATTCCAATAGGCAAAATTCATAGGGATATAGCTACCTCATCCCCACTAATATCACTGTGCCCAAATGACTTTGCAGTTCAGACATCACTCCACCAGTTCCCCTTATCAGTATCTACAACTTCTGCCTTACCAACTTTCCCCATGAGAAGACTAAGACTACAGTCTAAGGTGGGTAAATCTGTCATCAATTAACACATGTAGCTCCTGGAAAGATAAAAAAACTCTTACAAGTTCTCTTTTTGCCTCTTCAACCGCCACTCGTGCCAGGGGAACACTCTAATGAGAGAAAATGGCATAAAAATCAGTATTTCACCAGGAAACAAGAGTTCCTGCACCTTTACAAGAGTCTAATGATAAGCCTCAGGTGAATCCATGGACAATTAATGCAGTTTTGTGTACGCACTTCACATGCAGAAGGTACTGCCATTAGAAGGCTAGTATTGGTTTGGTTTGGGCAATCATGTCTGGTACGGCCTAAACTGTAAAAAAAATCCTTCATTTTAAGCAATTTTCCAAACCTACCAGTTAAATTTTAAACGTATTTGTGCAAGGATTTTCCAAAGCACAGTAAGTTTACAAGCATAAACCTCCCTCCCCTCCTTCTGCCTGCACCAGAAGGGAGGCACTGGGGCTCTCTCCCTGTCTCCACTGACACCAACGCTGGAGGAGGGAACTGGAGAACCTCATCCCATCTGAATGTCCAGTTCCACTTGAGGGAAGGAGGAAGCTGCCTCTTGGAGGAAGACAGATTAAGCAGAGCAGCAGTCCCACCCTTTTATCCACAGCCATTTTTTTCTTAGGAGAAAGACATCAGTGTTTGTTTGAGGGAGATGAGAAACCTGCATTTTCAGACAGCTGAGGACCCAGCACCCTCAAGAGAAATCAAAGAAAATTATGGAGCAGCCAGTTTCAGGGACAAAACCTACATTTGGCTTTTTCTTCAGGATCCTTAAAATCCTGTTCAGAGGTCCAAACTCCACACCACGTGCCGTGTCCACCATACTGACAGCCTGATGACAGTTACAGCTAATGAACTGGTAAAGCTCAAAAAGTTGGTTATACCAGGGGATTACCTTTTCTTCCATATTTCTTTGTCCAATTTCTAGCTAATTCACCTGAATACTAATTTACCGTGCAGATCTGTCTACTCTGCTAGGGTGAAGTCTGCCTCACAAACATACTTAATTTCTTGGCTTTGATTAATAAATAAAGATTAAGTCTTTGGTTTACATCATTAACAGACCTGTAGGAAGGACATCTACCTGTCCACCAAAGCCATCACGACACCCTTTATCTTCTAAAGTCCACTAAAATTAACCTGATGGCAAATACAATGAAACAGTGGAATAAATAGTTACAGGAGGTAAATCATAGTAGGACTTCACTTCCTTCTTCAACGGCTCAATTTCTTTCTGCAGTGCAGCCAGTTCCTGAAGAGAGAGCAAGGCAGATTATATTTTACGGAATTATTTGTAGAATTGATGGAAATGACTGAGACAGATCCACAGTTAACTACAGCATTTCAGAATCTGAGAGCTTTCATCCTCCTTAAAACACATGGAAAACTGAAGTTTTGCACATGCAGCAGCAAAAAGACTCTCCCTTACACTTATCAAGAGGAAGTCATTTCTCTTTGGGGCTGCAAACTGAGTACCTTCCACAGTCCTGAACTCTTTCCAAATAATCAAAGTTATATAAAAAAGATAAAGTCATTTGTGCTGCCCATTTCACTGATGTCTAGGCAAAGCAGTTCTACAAATGTCAGGGAGTCAAACCTTACCCTTATGCTTGGGCTCTAGAAGATGACAAGCCTCAAAAGTTTGCCTGTGGCTTTTTAGATGCAAAATTCCAACAAAAATTAGTTCTGGTCAGTACCCTCCTGTAACAGTGGGCAATGTGAGCACTGCCACCCAGTGCTGGTTCGTGAGAACCACAAGAGAGAAACCAGGAAACCTATTTTCACTGCTCCACTCGAAAACATGCAGGAAAAGATAGCAAAAGTAATGAGGAGAAAGACTGAGCTCCCACTACAACAACAGCAAAAAATATGAAGATGTGGTGAGTGCATTCAGATCAAGACAAAATATATGTTACATGTGTAGAACTGTTTCAGCACAAAGCTGTAAAATCAGTAGTTACTAACTCAAGAAATGTGCTTTTTAATATATGTTCCACTGGGCTTACAATACAGGCGAAAAAGTTATCTTTAAAGCCACAAGAAAAAAGAATAGCACACAGTGGTTCAGAATCTGGATTTCATTTGACCTTATCCCCTTTGTTTTGAAGAGGTTTAATTCACACGAAGTAGAAAGAATCACATGGGTCATTCTGTCAAGAAACTGCAATACACAGGTAGCCACGTAACGGGATATAGTCCACAGGATATCCACGCTGTTTATAACATGGAGGCAGATCTGTTTTCAGTGGCAGGAAATTAATTCCAGGAAAATTCTCCAGTAGATGCCTCTAGGAGAGACAAACCTATAGCACAGACCCCAGCTCATGGGTATCTACCTACAGGATTTTAATTTATGCTTCCTTTGGCTATTAAGATTTGCTCGGGTAACCAAACAGCAAGCTACAATTCCTGAAAGCACCCACCAAGCAAGCCTGGCCTGTACCGCTGTAGAAACATCCCTCTTATACCCAAAAACCTACCTCAGATGATTTCACGAGCGCCTCATGTGTCAGAGATTGGTCCAACCCCGTGGCAAGAAGCTTCTTCTGCAAACAGGACAGGGCACAAAATGCAACAAGGAGGAGAAAGATTTCACCATCTCCTTCTGTTTTTAACTAAACAGGCAAAGAAGAAAGCAGACTGTCCACAGCAGAAACGTGTGCTATTTGAGCCACAGCTGTGGCTGGTGTATGAGATCAGGTGCTGCTAAAATTTGTGTCAAGAATAACAAGTCTTTCCAGAAAACTAGTGGGAGAAGGGCACACAGCAAGGCTGAACAGAGGGTTCTCAGTAAAATGTCAACATAATACAACACTTCCCATGTCATATTTGTCAAGGTATCAGACAGCATCCAAGCGTTAAATAAAGCATTCACACGCCCTTCATCATTTAGGGAAGGTGAAGGAGCGGGCAGTACAACTTCTGCTTTCTGTGTTTAGTCACCCATTCTCTTCAAAAAACGGGTCATATTCATGATTTTGAGACACAATTTACTTCAGTGAGTCAGCTGCTCTACTGACAGCTGTCTGCGTTCTCTCGTATGACAGTAGCTCACAATAACCACCAGGTAATCCCAGCTAACAAAGTTCTCAGGGAATGAGGAGAGAGCATTGTACTGATCACAGGATGTGCTGAGGAGAAATCAGCAGGGACAGCTGAACTGTATTTACATGTTGTCCTGTTAGCTCAAGAGTCCCCAGTCCTGGAGTTTAGGAAGTATATGGAATGCCTCTGTAACTACAAATCTGGGCTCAACCAGCCACAGCTGTGTCATCCCATCACAATGTCTTGTAAGAAAATTCTTTCCGCCTACCTCAGCATCCCTGATCCTTATTTTTATATCCTCAGATTTAGCTTCCAGGAACGCCAAGTTCTTGGATCGACTCTCAGCTTTGGCATTTTCTGCTTCCTGAGAGTCCTCTATTTTTTTAATATCCCTTAAAAAAATAACACAAAAAGAAAAAACTGTTACATTCAAAGATATATCAGTATACAAATACTGTTACTTACCTATGCTCAAGCTAAACCCTGCAATATAACCAATGCACGAAAGAAGAAAATGGAGAAAACCTCGTATTTCCCTGTGAGATTTTCCAGTGCAAACATACAGAGCTGCTACTTCCAGAACCCCAAAGGCCAGGGAAAATGGTGGCAAAGGGGAAAGCCACATGTGTAAAAGCAAAGGGTAATAGTCTTGTGCATAATTCCCTAACTCACTTAGAGACCTGTTACACGAGCTAAACCTCAGATCAAGAGGAGGCAAATCTGCACAAAATATACGGGAATCTCTTCTACAAGCCCAATTACCACTTTAAAAAACCAAAAAAAACCACCCCAGAAATAATTAGACTAGAAGGGAGTCGTGAAGAGCATCTGGGCCAACCCCCACTCGAGGCTGGGGTTGATCCTGCTGTGCTTGGCAAAGCACTTCAGATTACATCCTCCAGGGAATGGACATGATACTGATTTTTTTTCAGAGCTATTATTATTATTACGTCTCCTACGCACTGGTTAAGGGAACTTCTTATCTGGGAATGGTTTTTGTTTTGCCTCCCTCAGTCTGACTACAGAGCCCATGCTAAACATGCTGAGAAAATCAGATTTGCCTTCAGCCCCAGACAAAAGCAACTGGTGGAAGATGCAAGCTCATATCTGAAAACTGCTTGTAGACCACTCTTGCTGTAAAATAATGGGTTTGATGCTTTCCCAGAGATCTTTTGATTACTGAAAGTATCCATTACACATGGGTTTTGATAGATACTTCCAAATACTTTGAATTGGAGATGTGTCAAACCCCTAAAAATTCAGTTATCCTTGTTAGTTACCATAACCAACATTGCCCAAGACAGAGGTCACCAAGTCAGAGATTAAAGTATTACTTTAATCTTTCCCTTTTCCCCATTCATTACTCACTCAACTAACTGCTTTTCCATCATCAGTGCTGAAGTTAGTTTTTGCGTGAGGGTCTTCAATTTCAGTTCCAATTCTTGGTTTTTTGATTTTGTTTCAAACAGCTCTGAGGTTATGTGACTGATGGCACAGTAGAAGCTGGTGAAGAGAGAATCAGTGGGAATGCTCAGGACTCAGTTCTTCTGAAAGTCAGAGTTATTGTTAGTCTTTTCTCCGCACTTTACATAAATGACCTTGTTTCCTCCTGATGTTATAGCAGGACTAAATTAAAAGACGACGCTCAGGGAATTTGCTTTCCATAACTAACACAGATTCCAAATGGAAGGGAAAACAGCCCAGCGACATGAGCAAGAATAAGTGAACAACACCTGGCACTCTAGTGAGTAAAACCACTGGGTTTGAAACCACCAGGTGCTCCACTCCTGGCTTACCACATTGCCTTTGAGAGGAACTGTATTTAGTCCCTGAAAATGCACACTCACAAGATGTGCCTAGCAGTATCTGAGTCTCTTCCTCTTCCCAAGCAGCTCAAACCTCTTCCCCCTCCAGCTCAGGAAGAGAGCTGTAAGAGCCAAGATCCTGAATATCACATAAAAATTGGATCCCAAAGCAGATTTTGCCCCTTCTTTACTGCAAGTGCTGCAGTGTCATGGACAAAAACCAAGCTAGGGAGAGAGGCCCAGGGAGACCAGACTAACAGATGCCATTTCTCCACGGCAGAGGGAATCTCCTCTCATGAACGGAGGCCAGAGGAGACAGACAAGAATGAGGAGCTGAGACTGGAAGACCAGTCATAGTTCCCCAGTCTTTGCCTAAGGAGTTTTTTTTTTTTTGCCTGAGCAGTGTGGCATGGGATACCTGGCACAACAGTCCAACTGGCAATAGCCTGAAGCCATGGACCACAAAAGCATGAGCAAAAAAGAGGGATTTAACTCCATCCCAGACCCTTCTCAGTCTTCAGAGCCTTCCTGTGCTGCGATAACCCAGAGTTAGCACTTTCTGCTCAGTTCCCATGCGCTCCAAAGCTGCCCGAAGGGTGCAAAATAAGCTGGACAAAGAAGATTCCTGGTGTCACAGTCAAGTTTGAAGCTGCTGATGTGAAAAACCAGAGGAAAACAGCACAGAGCATCACCTCGAATGCAGAGTGTGAAGAATTACCTGATAAGAGACGTGTCCTCCACTTCGAGTGTCGTCGCACTTTCGACTAGGTCATCGAGGACCACGGTGGCTTCTTCGGACAGACTGTCTACGGAAAGACCCAGGCTCTCTCCAAGAACATCCTGCCAGTACTCAGCTGGAAAATATATACAATTCAAATAGTGATTCTGCAGTATTACTGTTGTTTACAGAACTCTCCAAAGCTAGAACCCAATCCTGCACTGGGAACTTGGCTACCTGCCTGCTGTTAGGGGAAAAAGACACTTTAAAAAAAGGCTTAAACATGTCAAACTGCTGCCACATCTCCATTTGTCACATAAATTCAGTGTATAAAGGGAGAAAGCACTGCTCCACTCCTTCTCAGACCAGTCCATCTGACATCAAACAAACAAGAGCTCACCCTCGTGCTACAGCAATGAGCACACATGAGTCATCTCCCCACAAAGCTCAGCCTGCGCCTGGTTTGTGGCAGAGCTAGGAAGTCAGTTTCCATCATATTTTGTTTAGTGGCAAGGCATTTGAAGACTTGAAGGAACACAAACTAAACACATTTTCTTATAAAAACATCTTCATGTGCACTATGCCAGCCTTTGCACAGAAAAGTGAAATTCCTTCCTTAGAAAAGCCAGTGAAGGGACAGTCCTTTAGCATGTGTGTTAAAAACATATTATGGTCCCCCAAACCACTCACTTGCTCACAAAAACCCAAACACGTTATAAAATACTCAAAGCAGCTTCAGCACAACTTAATCACCTCAATGTTGCTTCAGATTCCTTCAGGGCTTTCCTTAACAGTGGCTTAGCTTAACCAGCTCAGACTCTTGAATGAGCTGCCGGGACACTTCCCTCTCTATCCAGGCAATATTTTGATGCTGTGCTATCCAGCTCAGCAGACTAGGAGGTTTTAGCAATTAACCTGCTTGTCCACACCTAGGGCCTACTCAAGATGGCTTAAAAAATTGTCCTTGACCAACCTTACGTCGCTACAAATTTAGCTGAAAGGAAGGCGTGTGATGCATTGTGGTAAAAACGGCATCAGAACAAAAGCTGAGTCTGTTTCAATTACATATACTTATATATATATTCCTAAGTTTTTAATAAATACCATCTTCAGGATTACTAAGAAAAGCCTGACTCAGATGGAACTGAGAAATGCAGCTCCAAACTCACCTTCTGCTTCATACTTGGCTGCCTGGTCCTTCATGTCCTCTATCACCAACGAAACATCCCTGTCCCTCTCTTCATTGCACTCCATAACTTCATGCAAAATATCCACTGTCCTTTCATTCACCTCATACACTGGAATAGGCTTATCACCATATAATTTCTTTAGCCATAAAGTAACCTGCCAGAGAAGGGAGACAAAAGAGCAAGCAATCACGTGAAATGACAGAAAATAGCTGATAGATGTGAAAAATGTAAACCACTGCAACCTCTGCATTCCTGAAGAGTAACTTCTACATCAGTCCAGGAGGCAGGGGTGGGAAAAGGAGAGACAAATTCCTTTCTCTCGTCTTTAAACACCCTCTGTGGTCTAGAAAACTATATTATATCCCATTTAATCGCCCTCATTTCTCTGGACTCCTGCTCATCTCCATGTGATAAAATTTTATCTTTCTATTCACATGATCTGTCTCTTGGCTACAGACACAGTAATGACCCAAGAGATATTAAATGGGTGTCTGGAAACCTGGCGAACACTATGTTAAAACGTGTGGGATAAAAGTGTCTGAGCCATCTCTGGGAACAGTCTCTGCAGGAGAGTGGGAGAGTCATCACAATGTGCAGGCACAAGCCCTGCAAATCATTTGTACCATTAAAAACAAGGTCAGAAATGAGAGATAACTCAGTGCTCTCATGTAGGGCTGTGATTACGGAATCATTTAATTGCTTGGGTTGAGAAAGCCCTCCAGGATCATCAAGTTCAACCACTCCCCCAGCACTGCCAAGGCCACCACTGACCCACGTCCCCAGGTGCCACGTCCACACGGCTTTTAAACCCCTCCACGGGTGGGAACTCCACCACTGCCCTGGGCAGCTGTGCCAGGCCTGGACAACCCTTTGAGTGAAGAAATTTTCCCTAATATCCAATCTAATTAGATTAGAAAGGTTATATTACGACCAGCAGTAACTGAAGAACGTGGAAGTTCTACATCATGTAAGGAACATAAATTCCTGCATAAGGCTGCCTAATAAACCTGACAGAGAATGAACGCAGCCGTATAACTTTAAAAGTCATTTCTTCCTAGCACCTCCTTCTTCATCCTGCTGCCATCCCAGCACCTCAGCGACCTACACACGCAGCAATGGAGAAAACCACCGCACCCTATGCGCGAACAGCACGAACGATGCGTGTGTGTGAGAGGAAAACTGTGATGAAAAGAGAAAGCCAGCCAAAGCCCCGCCGGCCCCCGTTACCCGTATGAGCTTCTCCTCGAAGGGATCGCGGGCCGGTCCACCCGGGGCCGGTCCTCCCGCGGCCGATCCTCCCGGAGCCGGGTCTCCCGCCGCCTCCGCCATCCCGCCCGGAGCCTGACGGGAGTGGGCGGCTGAGGGGCGGGGCCGCCGCCGCGGGACGCTTGAGGGAGCCGCCGAGTGTGGGTTACGCCGGGGGAACAAATACTAAAGAAAAAATTATTAACAGGGAATCGGAATGTTAAACATTCTGAATCGAGTTGTCTGTTAGTTAAGGGAAGATGTTTAAAAACGCCAAGCGAACCCCAACAACGACAAAAAGAAACAAAAGAGATGCAAGAGGAAGACATCGACAAGTACAGCAGAAAGCTGTCTGGGGGTGTTGGTGCCAGCGGCTGGACATGAGCC
>VXBT01008194.1:0-17191 GCA_013400235.1 Oriolus oriolus | reverse complement strand
TCCATCTTCAGAGCCATCACCCACTGGCTGGGCCAGACATGGTGGGAAGCTTCCAGCAGCTTCTCACAGGAGCTATCTCTGCAGACCCCTGCTACCCAAAACCAGGCCGTGCCAAACCAATATACCTGGTTGATGGCAAGTTGAATATGAGTCAGCAGTGCCCTGGCAGCCAGGATGGCCAACTGTGTCCTGAGAGGCATCAGGCACAGCATCGCCATCCAGGCAATGGAAGGGATTGTCCCGCTCTGCTCCGCACTGGGATGGCCTCACCTCGAGCTGTGGAGACAGTTTTGGGCACCACAATATAGGAAAGACATTAAGCTCTTAAAGAATTTTCAAAGGAGGGCCATGAGGATGGTGAAGGGTCAGATGGGAAGTCATGAAGAGCAGCTGAGGTCACTTGGTCTGTTCAGCCTGGAGGAGACTGAGCAGAGACCTCATTGCAGTCTGCACCTTCCTCATGAGAGGAAGAGGATGGGCACACAACAATTTCTTCTCTGTGGTGACCAGTGATAGGACCTGAGGGAATGGCCTGAAGTTGTGTCAGGGGAAGTTTAGTCTGGATATCAGAAAAACTTCTTCACCTGGGGGGTGTTTGAGGACTGGAACAAGCTCCCCACGGCAGTGGTCACAGCACCAGGCCTGACAGAGTTCAAAAAGTGTTTGGACAATGTGCTCAGGCACATGATGTAATTCCTTGGAGTGTTCCATGTAGGGCCAGGAGTTGAATTTCGATGATTCTTTCAGGTTCCTTGCAACTCAGGCTATTCTATGATTCTAATATTGGAAGATCTGGGGTATTGTTGCAGAGGAACTCACCACTGTCACTGGTGTTTTATCTGCAGACAGCTCCATGTGTATTTTGGTAGTGATTAGTAACTGATAAGGAATATATGTTTCTCATAATATTTTTAGAGCTTCTCAGACTTAAACTAGAGAAAAGAGTGCTAGCTGATAAAAGCAGAGCTATTATCTCATCATCATTATTATTTTATACGTGAACTCCCGCTATTTTACTTGAAGGCTGATAAAGTTGTGAGTGGTGCAAAGTTCATATGCAGCCAATTGAATCATCTTCTTCACCTATCACAAGAGATTATTTAATAGGTTTCAGGGAATCATAGAATCATCTAGGCCAGAAAATACCCTTATGGTCATCGAGTCCAGCCACAAACCTAACATTGCCAAGTCCACAACTAAACTGCGTCCCTATGCACCATGTCTGCTCACCTTCTAAATACTTCCAGGAATATTGATTCAACAACTTGGCCAGGCAGCTTGTTCCAGTGCTTGACACTGGATGCTCATTTTTTAAGAACAAACAACTCTAACAACAGTACAAATAAATTAATTACATTGCTTCAGATTTTGAGAGTGGCATAAAAATATATATTTCAATATATGTTTTGGAACTGAATTTTTTAAATACCTCTATAAAATCATCAGTTTTCATGTATACAGTTTTGAATGCACTTGTAGTGTGATTAGATATTGTAGATTACATCTGTTTTGTAATACACTCACCAATTGTCAAACTCTGCCCACAAAAATATCTGTTGCCTCTAGAACCATTGTCATTTTTATCAATTTGAGCAGTAGGAACACAGCTGACATTTAACCTGATAGAGCTTAGTAGCTTCATAACTTCATAAACCCTAAATTTCATTTAAATACCCTTTCTTGGAGAATCTGTTTAATCAATCATAATTGTAAAACAATTACCAGAAGTTTTCTCAGAAATATTCCTGTGATTATGGATTCTTAACTTCCATTACCTAATTATGAATAATTTAACTTGTGAATATACTTTGTCTCAGAATGACTGCTAAAGAGTCCTTAGATCATGTTCTGCTCTCAGACAAAGTGAATAATTTTTAAATTAATCAATTAATTTAGGGATTTTTACTGTTACTAGTGTTTCTCCATATAATAAATTAGTAGCCCAAATTCTCATCTGCTATGGTAAATCCTGAAAACATGAATAACCTGTTTCCACAACCAGGACTAGCACAAGTGCATCTGTCATCTCAGCTAGTCAAACAAAATACTTCACCATCCCCTGTGTGGGACAGACATGTGTGGTGTACAGATATCCTTGGGGTGGGAAGTCAGCTCTGTAGCTCAGTCTAGTTGGACACATTCCTAATGACATACTGGATCTCTGATGTTCAGGAGGAGTTGCTGCTTTCCAATAATTCATAAGGAAGAGGAATAGTCCTGTGGCATCACCATTTATCTTCTGTTCAAATCTAACTGGATTGTGATTGAACCAGTGTTGCTAAATCTGGCAAGTGGCTTACAGGGACTAGAAAAATTACTGAGATATTGAATTTTTCTGGGTTGCTCCATATTGCCATTGCCCTGGTGAGTGGTTTCACTAGTAGAATTTCCTGCTTTCCCATTTATTTGGTAAGTGTTGAAAATATTATCTGTTAAAGGAAAACTCAGACGTTCCTTGGAAAATATCAGCTTTCCTTGGTGAAAACAGGAGTTTAGTGATTTGCAAGTCTGGAAGTCAGTCAAAGATGAACTTCAACTAAATTTCTTTAAATAAAAAAAAATCTGGCATCAGTTATGGATGATATTCTCAAAACACGGCTATGGAAAACCAAGCTAAAATGTACGAAATAGTGGCTTTGTCTTTCAAATAAAAAATGTAGACTAACTTGCATTGCTGCAGAAATGCAGAAAACTTTAAACAGCTGTTGTGGCATTCCAGTTTCAGATGACCGCAAAATCAGTTTGGTTATCAAAATCAAATTAATTTATTCACTCACTGAATCTAGTTTTCTTCTTCCTAGACAGTCTTGTTTTAGTCATTTCAATTTTAATGTGCTGAAAAATGGCAACTTTGTCCATAGAACTTTAAACTTCACTCCGTATTCAGCACTTTTTTAGTAATAATGACATCCCATTATTAAACAAAGACATATTACTCTCTAAAAAAGTTACCTCCTAGGCTGTGCTCTTAGGGATTATTGATGATTTCAACCTATTTGGTCAGAAAACGTGAATGATGGTGATTGTTTATTTTCGGTAAATGCCATAATAATGATATTAAAGTTTTAGTTATTATTTCACTTTAAACTCTGTAACATAACCCCCAAAATGATACCTCATTAAAAAAAAATACATATAATAAAATGCATTGCTGTCCCTGGTTTCTAAAGTTGTATCTGTCACACCAGAAATGTACTGGCATTAAATAATCTGTTCACCCAAAGGCAATCACAAAATCCAAAATCTATTTCTGCGTGTTATAATACATGTTTTTGCTCATATCAAATAAAATATTTACAAACTGGCTTACTCTTTATTCAATGAGCTGTGTCATTATTGAAAATTAACTTCAAAATTTAGACATAAAGATGGCATTTGTCTATATGCAAATTTAATGGAGATTAGATATTATAATCCATGTTATTTTGGTAGAGAAAAGTGTGACATCACAAGATATAACAATAAAAAAATCCTGTGTGTGGAGCTATTTAAAGTTGAAATTTAGGTGAGATTTTGCCTTGCTTTGCCCTGTTTTGCATTTTAAGATTAGAAGGATCTTTTTAGTTTGCAGTGTAGTCACTATCTGAAATTTCAGTCTAACAGAAACAAAGGTGGCTGAAATGTATATTTTCTTATTTTGATATTCCATATGACCATATATGACCATGATTTAGTTATAAAGAAAGGATACAATGTACTTCATTGATTAAAGGGACATTTTCTGTGGTTATTGTATATCATAACTTTCTAAGATTCATTTGCCATTTTAAATTCAGACAGTCTGGAAATTGTCCCAGTAGTGAGGAAAATAAACATAATGGGGAAAACAAGACAAACGGCTAAATATTGAATTGTTCTCTATGGTATTCAAAGTAGAAAACAATACTGACAACACTGATGCCTTAGGTTTTAGCTTTTATATTTTACAAATTCTGTATTCTCTGTATTCCTAGTATGTAACTTTGAACTGTCTTGCAGCCTGTTAGCTGCTGCTCTCTCATGCTAAGATGGACATAACAAAGCCTCTCCAGGCTTGCTCTTCAAGGACACCCAGGCTGTCCTAGGCCCAAAAGTGTAAACCAGCATCTTGAGAAGGGGAGCAAGTTGGGGGGGCAGTTCCATCATTAGCTGAAGTTTAATTGGCGAATTTATGCTGATATGCAGATGGACAAACCTGTAACAGTGTGAAGAACTCATGGCTTGTCGTCCATCTTGGGTGTAGCCTTTGACCTGCCCAGGGTGTGCCTCTGAAGGCCTTTTAAATAAATATCACCTTTATTTCCTTACCTTGTCTAGTCTCTGTTTCCAGGTTGGCCTTTTTAGGCATCAATACCACAGATCTTTCTGGTAGGAACAACTTGATTTTGGGAAAGGATGAGCTGAAAAAATAGTGAAGTAGTTGTTATTCATTAACAGCAATTCTCTTATAAGATCATTAACTTTAACAAGACCAGAAAGCCAAGAATGAACAAGAGAATTAGTGAATAGGCAGCATATTTCAGAAGCATTCCCAAATGTTTCATATGAGGTTGGATGGGGTGTTAGATTTTATCCTTCTGTAAAAGCAGATTTAGTCTTATTTTTCATTAATTTGGGATAGAATTTTTTTTCTGTAGAATAAGAAGGATTTTTTTAGCCTGAAAGACCATTTTAAGTATGAATTTCCTAAAATCATCTATAAAACAAACCAATCAAGACTTTCAGCTTAACTTCTATCTCATGCCACTAGTCAGATGTATTTCTGTAAAAAACATTAAAACACCATTGAAGTTTCTAGAAACTCGAAACATTTTCTTTCTAGCAGAAAACACACTGAATAAT
The DNA here is from genome assembly GCA_013400235.1 of Oriolus oriolus. Classification (NCBI taxonomy): domain Eukaryota; kingdom Metazoa; phylum Chordata; class Aves; order Passeriformes; family Corvidae; genus Oriolus; species Oriolus oriolus. The sequence continues at coordinate 12,370 of VXBT01008194.1, read as the reverse complement.
TTTACATCAGATTTTGCAGCAAAAGAAAGTTGGAGGTCAATGAACTGGAAGTGAAGGCTCACCTTGCACAGGAGAGTGTTCAATTAGTCATATACAAAAAAAGAACTCTTGATCTGAATGCACCAAGAATTTTGGCCTAATTTTCCAGTTTTTAAGGCAAATGTAAAAATGTTAAGGAGTGAAACTTTAGTTGATAATAAAATTGTTTGCAGGATGGTTTAATTACATATTTAAAAGAAAAAAATTCTGAAATTAAATTCATATAAATATTTAATATTCTGTTAAGATAGGAAGGATGTTTGACAAAAGCAAAATAAATAATTATAAATAATTTATAAATGTTAAAGAGATCACCAAATTTTTAAAAAATAGGAAGTACAATACTATCTTAACTGTGACAGAACAGAATAATTTTGGTATAGAATTAAAAGTTTTAATTTATTCAACTGAAGATTCACAGCTTTTAAAGTACAAAAATCTTGTAGCAGATGGTGTCTTAGTTTGCCAGGAAAAAATCATAACAAATCACAGGCAGATGATTTTTATTCAGTGTGAAACAGACTAGACTGAAAACTTCTGACATGGCCATGACATTTTTTTTCACACTTTTGGACCTAAAAGTATAAGTTCATGAGTTTGACATTTTTTTCTTGCTAAAATGTCGTATTTCAGTATCTATAAATATACACAAACAAAAAGCTTTATTGGAAGCTATTAAAAAATTGTGTGAAATGAAATTTAATTTTCCTGGGAGAAAATGAAATAAAATAATGGTTTCTAACAACATTAGAATATTTTTCAGAATTTCATTTCTCAGGGCATTTAAAACTTTCTGTTTGCACCTTACCTGACCTGAAGCCAGATATAGAAAACTCAAAACCATTTGCAACTGGAAATTGTTTACTATACACAGCTTTCAGTAATTTACTTAGTACTATTGCCAAGAGTGGAAAATATTTCTCATGAAATATAAATATGTAGTATATTGCATACCTGAGCAAGCCTGAAATGAGAACTCAAGTGCAGAATTCTGTTGCCAAATAACTGAGGAATCAGAAAATAATTTACCAAATGTATTAATTATTTGGCCTCTGTGATAGTGTCAGTTTTTATGTATGACTTTACATATTAATCCACACAAAGAAAATACTAATATAACATAAAATAAATGAGAAAGAAGAGTAATTTTAACTGTGCAAATCACTGTCTGTTTCTTAAGACAAAGATGGAAAACATGGAAAGGAGACAGAAACACACTGGCTGGAGAATATTGTCTAGTAAAATTACTCTTCCCTATCTTGAGTTAAACAGAGAAAGCAAAATATACAATAATGGATTTGAAGTGTTTTGGGGCAAGAAAAAATTATTGGAACAACTATTACATTAAAATCAATACAGATTTCCATTTATTCCAAGATGCTGGGACATTAGAATAACATATCAAAACAAAACCACTGGTATTTATAATCAGTACCCAGTGACTACACATGAGAAATTATATTCTTTGCCTTAGCTGAATCAAGTTCAGACTAAAAGTGTGGGTTTTTTGTTTTTCCTAAACATTGTAGTATTGCTGGAACAGTCTATTCTAATTGTATTCCAAATGCTAAACCAGTAGCATTTTCTGTTGATTAAGTACATATAAAGTACATTTATGTTACAAATGTCTGTTTACTGTAGCTATGACTATAGGCTTGATTGGAAAATATACCATGAATATGGTTTCTGTTTCATAAATATCACGTCTCCTTATTGGCAAATGAATGTTCCACTTAAATCACCTTCATTTACCATAGATACATGTTTTAAAAATTTGATCAAACCTAAGCAATAGTTTCACAGCTCTTGGAATACTGCATGCTCTAAGTGAGAATGCGACTGAGCCTGGAATCAAATCTGACCTTTAATTGCTTAAATCAACCTAATCATCTAGTGTTTCATACATGAAAAGAAAAAGTAATATTAAACCTGAGCATAATTTAACAACTCATCTAAACACAGTGGATTTGGATGAAATGAACGAAGTATGACCGTAGTTGTTCAGAAGCTTAGGGCCTGACATGAACTTGCACACCCCATGTTCAGCGTGGTTTTAGGACGTAGGGTCCTGCAGGTTCCATGCCCTTTAAAGGCAATAAGGCTGTTTAGTGTCCATAAGGGTATTGCTGCAATGATGGTCATGGCTCTCTCTGAGCCTGCCAGGTAGGATATAAATGGATTCCCCTGAGACTGTGTAATGGCAGGTATTAAATGAGGGAGGAGTTTAGTTTAAAAAGGGAAGCTTTCTGAAGCCTTGGGCTTAGAAACTAGACTAAGTCTTTCATATTCAAAGAGAAATTGTACCAGTTTCAAGGTACCTAATTGTCCATATACCTTACAATGTCAAGAATTAGTAATGAAGAATTCCAGAAAAACTAGAACCCAGCCTGCCAATGTAAGTACCATTATAACTTCTTCTGTTCTAGACATCATATAACTACAATTTATTGTGAAAATTATAAGCTGTAAACTCTCTTTGTTTTTTTCTTGTAGAAATAAGCATAATTAATTAAATGGTATTGTGTAAATAAAAAGAATTTTTAAAAAAGTTTGTAGCTTCACAGAATATGAAAATGTTTCTATATATTTTTTCCTTTTTTTGGCAAAAGAAAATACCTGTCAAAAGAAGAATTTATATCACTATCAAATACAACTTTTATTTCTACTACTATAAGGCTTCATAAAACCAAAAATCTGTTCCTTTGCAGTCCGTCCATATCAAGTAATAGCAATTAGAGTGCAACTAGTTTCAGTAGGATAACTTGTGTTAATAACTGTCCATGAACAAGTCTACAAAAAGTTGAAGATGATAGCACTGACTCTTTAAAAGACTAATTTTTTACACAGGTTTTCTGTATTTATATTTAATCTAACAGCAGAATGAATGTATTACAAACACATATATAGCTTAATGGATATATTTCATTCTGAGTCCTGTCAATTAAGGTGAATTCTGCTTTCAAAAGTTATGATATGTTAGTGGTGTCTTTTCCTGGGATTAAAGAGTCCACTTGGCAAGATTAAGAATGACTGATGTGACACAGTAGAGCTTGCCCACCAGCACGTTAAGGTTATTCCATCCCACTTTACTTTAAAACAAGCAATACTGCTCAATGTAAACAAATATTCAGCTCCAATTGTGTGTGCATTATGACAGGCAAATTGTTTGAGCTACCTAAACACAAACACCATTTCTGTTGTTTTCTGCCATGCATTTTGCTCCATGACAACTAAAGAGATTCATCCTGAAACAGAGAGAATATTTTCAAATCACATGTGTAGCTGAAGAAGACAGATAGAAGGTGTAATAGATTTACCCTAAAGGTAGGATTGCTCAGTAACATGGGCTTTCTTTCACTGTTCGGTAAAAAATCCTGGTATTTCTGATTCAGTCCCTCCAGTACTTGAAAGCAAAACCAAGAATGTAAACATGATGTAAACATGTCTTGCATGTGTTTCAGCTTGCTGGGGTTGGAAGCTAGTCGCAGCTTGCTGCTATTAGAATGGAACAGCAGAATCGTGCTTTCTGTTGTAATAAATACTTTTTTTCTTACCATTGAACGTGTACAAGACAGCCACTGTCTTCTGGTTGCTATCATCTCAGTTCATGCAGGTCAGGAAACACCCATTCTGTGAGATACATAAGCAAAAAAACTACACAAAAAATGAAAAAAATTTATGCAGAGTATTTCATGCTCTCTCTCTTATGTGCTATTTTCTCTACAGAAAATGCACTTAACTGCTATTCGTTATGTAAATCCAATTGCATTCATTAATAGTAAAAATTGTGCCTTTGCAATAGTTTTAAAATAAAGAAATAGTTACGGTATTGTGAACATCTTGCTTTAGGTATAGGAGAAATATTATTCAGTGGCTATGATGACAGCACAAAATTTGTCAGCTCAGTTCAGTGTAGCCTTTAGAATAGACATTCAAGTTAAACTCAGTCATAGATCCATTATCCTTCAATTTCTGTCTCTAAGATTAGGCTAACAGCACTACTATAGTTCACACTTCTCCAAAAGATAAATACTTTAGAAATGGTTAGGTGCTTTGAGAGCATAGCAAAGCATGATTTGAAAGCAAAACACAAATACAGATTTAATGGGGATGAAGTGATTTTCAAATGTATTTAGTTTGTTTTGTAAGACATGCATTCAACGAGTGTTAACGACTTTCATTGCCATCATCTGGATGGTGAATGTTAAATACCTTCACTCTCATGCAGAACATTACTACACCAAATGCAAGAAAAGTTCTAATTCATTTAATTTCCCCTTATCTTCATGGAAGGTTACATTTAAGTCTAGAGATAAATGAGGGTTAGGATTAAAGATACATTATGAGGAAATCCAAGTAGTGACTTGGGGGTGTTGTCCCACTGTATTCATGATTGGTGTCAAACTTTTCAGTTTTCATCCAGTTGTAGGAAAGGAAGTATCTAGATAGTTATCAAGATTTCATTTTTTTCCTCCTGACAGAAGGATTTTTTTCTATGTCGCTCAGAGATTCAGCTGGACAGTGAAGGTGCTCAACAAATTATCTATCTCCAAAATCAAACTAAATTCACATTTTGCTACTTCCTACTTTGCTCAAGGGCTTTTTGGTGTCTTGACAGAGCTATACTCCTCCTTTGTCTCCTTTTACTTGATTATAAAAACACAGTTTTTCCACCATACAATTTATAAAAGTGAAGGAAAAAGCAGCCATGCTTTTTTATCATGATTGTCCCATGACTTCAGAAAAAAGAGTGACAAAGAGAAGGAGGTGAGGACAAAAAACAGCCAGTGTTTTACAATATGTTGCCCAAACTGAAGGAGAGCTATTACCTTCCAGTGTAATAGAATATGGATGCCATCTAAAAAAGTAGCAAACACAGATGGCTACAACATATGCTCTGCTTTCAAACCCAAATTATTAGAAAAAAGTTCTAAGAATATGCTAGGAGCATTATTCATAAAATATTAAGAGTTGAGCAATATATAAGGCTGCAGACAACTGACTAGTTAAATGAAGTTTCCAAGCATTTCTTCTGATTAATAGCATGTCAAAAAATTGCTTCTCTGTAACACTGGAATCTTAAAACTAAGCTCCAGTATTAACTGGAAAACTGCATTTACTTTAGCAGGGTTTGACATGCTTATATCATTTATGTACATAGTTTATGAAAAAATAGTTCATTTCCTCCTCTTTATCTGTTGCAAAGTATCAGTGAGAAGAATTGTTTAGTGTTAAACTAGTAGAAATTATGAGTCAGACCAAAAAAAAGTCTCATATCAGAAAAGAGAAGAGTAAGATAAACTTTTGCATACTAAAATATTCACAGCAATAACTGACACATTTATTTGACTGGCTGATGAAATCTTACTTCTCCAGGTCTGTGATTTGCCAAAGGTTTCTTTTTTCAAAATAGAATAAACCTTCTTCTTACCTGAGACAAAGACACATGCAACTGAATTATCAATAATGCCAACACCAGTGAGAAGGTACAATAGTCCAAATCTGATGACCAGTTTTTCAACTTTGCATATTTATCCCCCAGATATTTTTCCATGCCTATCAAATAAAGACAGGATTACACCTGACAATTCCTTCTAATATTCCTGATTTCTTTTTTCATGGAAATACAGCAAAAATAATTTTCATGTGGTGGTAAAGAAATGGATATTGGCTAAATATAATATCAAATTAACAACCTTGAAGTGACAGCTAGTGATTCAGTTCTCCTTTTCTCTAAAACAAGCAAACAAAAGTTTCTAATAGCTTCCCTTTATGATGCTATATACAGGTCAAACTGCTCATATATCACTTTATTTCTTCAGTTGTTGCATTATGGTACATAGTGAATAGTAATTCAAAGGCTTTCAGTTTTAACACAATGATAGGCAATTAATCAGTGAAGGTCGACAGAGACTTGGTTGTCCATTAGTGATCCAAGGTCCTGCTCTCAGCTATGAACTACATTTAATTTCTTGGGGAGGGGCTTTGGATTCTGTATCTATTTTCCTAAATATTAGTAATAAATAAAGTGGAAAAGTGGTGGAACATTTCTGGAAGACGTAATAATACTGAATATACTATTTCATATGATAATTCATAACATATGCTTTTAACTTTATAGGATACAGAAGGTGAAATTAGTTATATTTTAATTATTTTTATTTCATTTGATGTGTCTAACTAGAATGAAAAAGGCTAAGGGCTAAATTCAAGTAAAAATATTGATCTTTAAAGTGTAACTTAGCAGAATAGAGGTGCCAAGTGTACATTTATTTGTTGTAGTTACATTTTCTCCTTTGATCAGAAATAATTCCTGTTTGCCCTGACAGTAACTCCACTGCAAGAGCAAAGACTCTTAATACTGACTACTTCAGGTGTCATATGATGTCTGCTTATACATGTATAGAAGCACTTCAGTCTAACTAGCATAAGGAGTTCAATGTCAAGCTTTTGAGACTTGTTCTTTTTTTCTGTTTACCCAAGGTACTCCAACAGACCTTTTACAGCACAACTTGCTCATAATGTCAGACCTAGTGCCATGCAAGTAGTGTTAACATGTGGATTGGCATGGTGCCTTTTCAAAAACGACAAAAAGCCAGCCAACCTTGCTGATAAAAACAGGAAAGTAAGAAGTGGATACAATCCTGATCAGCTGTAGAGAAATCAAATATCCAAAAGATCAGATGCTAAACACCAACTACGAAACTTTTGGGAGAAAACAGTCTGGAAAGGGAAAACGTATTAAAGTTCTCTTGCCCAATTAATATATTAACAAAGAATATTATATTGAAATTTGCTATATACAGCCTGTAATGTGATCATTTTAAAACCTCAGATGCAATATATTATTTTTACTTTTCCCACACATTTGTGTGTGTGTATATACTTCACGGTATTTCAATAGAAATTTCTAACTGTGTCCAACTGGCACATGTCAGACCTCACTCTCTTTCTACTCACTTGTAGCTCAGTTCAAAGGCACAATATTTAATGGTTTCTGATGGGTTGGAGTAACTTTAAATGTCTCTTCAGCTAAAAAGAAAAAAGAAAATATTAAATTCTAAGTTGGTTGAACAGCCCTATAGAAGTTCAAAATCATAGTTCTGTATGAAGTTTGACAGGAACTCAAAACTCAACAGGATCTCATTCTTGAATACAAAGTGCAGAAGGACTTGTTTGCTCAATAAATTTTTGGGAAGACTTTTTGTGGTTTTTGGTTTTTTGGGATTTTTTAAAATTTGTTTTGGTTTGTTTTGGGGTTTTTTGACACTTACCTGTCTAAATAAATAACTGACCTTTTCTCTTGCTTAGGAGTTTTATTTACTAATGAAGGTGTGAGCTTCTATGTTTCATATGAAAAGCTTACTAAAACTAACTTACATAAGTAGAATAATTGAAACAACCAAAACTTTTTCTGTGTTCATTCCTGAGAGTTATCCAAATATGTCTGTTAATTAAGGCAATAAAAATAACTAAATTTCTAATGGTTCCTCAAGCAGAACTTATTGATAAATTTCTATCATCTGGCCTTACTGAATAAAGTGAAATTCATATGCAGCTTTTTTATATAAAGGGAAAAAAACCCCTGTAGTAGAACAGAAGGCACTTCTGTTGTTCAGAGATGATATTTCAGGATGGAGAGAGATATTATTTTATTTTGGTATGAAATAAATAATTCCGGCTACCACAGTGACCCATGGAAGTGCATGTTATTCTGATATTCTTCTCAGACCACAGTTTTAGCGAAATTTGAAGTAAGTTGTTTAGTTTGAGGAAAAGCATTAACAACTCTTTTCTCTCTCATGAGGAATTCTATAAATTAGGATGATGAAATTCTTTAATTATTTAGCAAAATATTACAGAAAATTCCATATGTATTCTTATTTTATAGCATTTTAATTATTTTCTGATTTATTGCTGTTCATCTGCACTGAACTTTATTTTCTAGGCAGCATTCACAATTTCCAGGTGTCCCAAGCACCCACACTTCAATGGATAATTGTGTATCACTGAGAAATAATATCCCTTTTAAAAAAACACATAACTTTAAAATTCATCTCCTTGAGGTCACCATGCAAAGTGCAATATAACTCCCACATAGTACTTTATTTTTGAAAACTATTTACTAAGGTTTGGATAAGATTGGAATAAATTTTACTTAATTACTAAATTTGAACTCATTGAGAACTGTTGGTGTGGGAATCATGGGAAAAGAAAGCATTACAAAAACTAACTGGTTATGAAGCAGCAGATTGCAATTCCCAGCTTGTAGAGTCATACGCCATCTCTTTCTACAACTCCAGGAGCCCTACTTTCCATTCTTTAGTGGGTAGAGATTTCATAAGAAGTATCTTGAAGTATCTTAGAAAAAGTTAATTACACCTATTTTAAACCACTAAGAAGAAATAGACTTAAAATATATTCACGCTGCCACACAGTGTTGCAAACAATTGCCACTAGTAAAGGAGGAAAGTCTTGGCATTTAAAGTATATCAGTGATTCATCAGCAAGTCTTAGTGTTTCATTAAAATTAAGAAAGCAATGACTTTGTGATTGTGTCATGCATCATTAACACATGCGTTGCATAAAATGCAAGCCTATTCTCATAGAAAAAACCCCATGCTATAAATTGAATAGTTTGAGGTCGACTTAAGAATAGTCCCACAAAACTTTAAATTACATACTCCAGAGAGTTAATTCTGTATATAATCTATTTCATAGGTTAGCTATGAAATATAAAGAGTGTGTCTGAAAGTGGGCAATTACTTTGGGAGTCTAATTACTTTATTTATTACATTTAAGTTCAGTAGATTTTTATTTAGACTTAGATTTAGGTTTAGATTTTTGATGAGATCCTTAAGATAGAATCTGACTTCCCTCTTTCTTACCAGCACTCTTTGGTCAGAGGCAATATTATTAAATAGGCAGTATGACAGAAAGAGAATCAACAGAAATTTAATGTCTGGGGATCAGTAAAAGCAGTAAAGGGCTACTAATGGTACTCATCAGATATGTAATGCTAATGGTGAAGTTGTATGTTTTTTATTCTCCAAGGTCAACTAGAGACTAAAATTCAACAAATTAAGGAGGCAGTAGTGAAGGGTTTTAAGAAGAAAATAAGTGCCCAGGACCATCCTGTCCTTATCCAGTGCAAGTTTCAGCATCTGATATGGTAATGGAGTTTTTCTGAACTTGTTTCCCTGTCTCAATGCAGAAACTCAACATTGACAGTGCCTAAATATAAAGACCCTAACCCAGGATCATGTGTGTTCTTAATGTAAATACCAAACAAACCAAAAAACCTAATAGATTTAGCTAGTCTTTGTTCCCAACAATTTTTATTAGTAGTTATGAAAAAGTAAGAGCAGTAATATACAGAAATTGATTTGCTCCACATGAATGTGAATATTAGGAAGTTTGGTATTACATTCTTACCGAGAAATAAGAAAAGAAAATGTATCATATCTGAGAATCTAAATTAATTAAGTGATCACTACAATGACATGTAGATTTGAAGTTCAAATTCTCTTTCTATAAATATATTCTTATCCACTGAGGTACTATATATGTAGTACATTATAATGTTTTTGTATTTATGGAACCAATCAGTGCCTATTTATGGGAGGCTTGTATTGAGAGACTTGAGACAGACAGCTTAATGCAATTTATTAGTCAGACTTTCACTGAATCAACTGTCAAGGGCAGCTGTCTCTAATTTTCTTTGTTTTGAGCACATTTTTGTAAAAACAACTGGTTGGAACAGAAACTGAGGGAAACACAAAGGTGCAGGTGCTGCACCACTACTTGATTTTGTTAAACCTCATGAGACTCCCATGGACCCACTTCTCAAAGTTGTCCAGACCCCTCTGGATGACATCCTTCAACTGTGTTTTTAATTTTATCTGTTAGTGAAATATTAAGAAAAAAAAATGCTTGTTTATCTAGAAAATCATAAGAGAAAGAAGACAAATTCATCAAAAAAAGAAAGTGCAGAAATGAGAAAATGTGGCTTTATTTATTGTCTTTATTGAAACTTCTATCAGGAAGTTGGTAGGTAGTTCTTGTACAAGGAAGTTGTTGTAGGTAGTAATTGGAGATCTAGTTGCCAAACTTATTTCTAGCAACACTAAGAATGAAAACCAGAAGTACTGGCTCTGTCTAGCATGGCAGAAGTCCTTATATTATACAGAGTTCAACTATTTTTGCAGACCATCAACAACACCATGAGTTTCTAATGATCCAGCAAACAATTAATGCAGATGTAAATGAAACAGAACTGGAACAAAGCTAGAAAAAATTATTTTTCATCTGCATAGCAATAGAATAATGTGATGAATTAATGATGTGAATTGAATGTTCAATTACACCTCATTTAGTAACAAAAAGAGCATAATCTTTAAGGTGTATTGATCTACACAAGCATTTTAAGATTCAGCTGACAATTATTCTTACGGGTCAGTCTCAGTTGCTTTGTCTTAAAGGGAAAGTTGACTGGCATATAAATTTTGGTAATTTTTCACTTTTTCTGGATTAACATGAATAAATATTCTGACTCCCAATTCTGGTTCAGCATCAAAGCTGGAAAATTAAAGAGGAAATTAAATATTTTTCTGGTGTTCAAAGTGGTTATCACCTGCTAGTTTTGCCATTCTGGATAATAAAACTTCTTAGTATCTATAAAAGCTGACTTTGGTCATAGGATGTAGGGTTCCACACAGAAAACTGACAACTTCAGGGAGAAAACTATCAGCCTTTTGGAAGGAAATTCCTAGGAATAACTTCCTAAATCTTCCTCATAGCAGTTTCAATATAGATAAGAAAATCCACACTTTTATGTTTCTGTGCTTTCATATTTTAATGAATTTGTCTTCTTTGTCTTATGGCTTTCTAGATAGCTAAACTAGATAACTAAACTAAACTAAACTTTCTAGATAACTAGGCTTTTTGTCTTAATATTTAATTAACAGTCAAAATTAAAATCACTGTGATTGTGACATGAACTTGCTATATCCAAGAATTTTACTGTTCTCACTTTCCCAGTTTTCAAGGGCAGTGCTTTTATATGCATTCTACCCTTCTGTGTATGAGCTCTGATAGTTTAAAACAGTTGAAAACACTAATGGTAATAAAACTCTAGATAGCTAATGAACAGGTTAGAAACTTTTTACCTGAAAACTGAAATAGATAAGAAAACCAGAATTATTTAAAATCATAAATTATATTTCTTGATGACCATTCCACTCTCCACTTTTTTTTCTCTTTTGCTGTCCTGTGTTCAGTTAGGGAGAGAAGTAAGATACACCAAATATTTTAATGGATTGTTTCTCTTATATTAATTAGACTTAGAGAAGATAAACTGAAAACTTCAGGCCAAAATCTATATCTAAAAGATTCAATTTCAGGAACAGCCAAAACCACTTGGTGATAATTGTCTGGTATTTCTGACGTTATGTCCTTGAACTTTAAATTTATCTTTTAAAATCTGAACCTGAAATGGATATTATAATTTCCTCAGCTTTGAGAATATTTAGCTATTCCCATTATAGGCTGCTAAATCAACTAGCTTCAAAATCTTATTTAGAATGACAGCTTATTTATTCCATATAAGCAACAAGTAAATATAGATTGATAACTTTACCTGATTTCATGCTTTGATGCATAAAAAAAGAATTTTCATTCAAACATCAGCTTAGATCATCAATTTACTAAACTTTGTTGCCTGCCAGACTGGATGTGCTTTAGTGGCTGATGACTGAATGGGTTCCTGGTACACTCTGAAGAACTCATTTATTTCTAATATTTGTTTCCTCTGCTATCTTGGTGAAAATCAGCAAATCAGGAAAAAATTTGTTGGCCATGAGATCTCCTGTTTCCATATGTATGTATACAAACCTGAGGTGTGTAAATGTATACATACATGTCTATAAAACTGAGATGATATGTCATTTTAACAGAATTACACAATTAAAATATTATTATAAAAAGAGTGCCTAAAATTAATGTAAAATTTTAAGAGAATCAACAATAATTTCATATTGACTTGATAAAAAACCAGAAAAAGTGTTGATTGAAACAAATTTTTTTTAGAAATTCCTTTTAGTGTTTCAAGGAATCTTTTTTAAAAGTCCTTTTCTTTAACAATGGAATTCATTATAAATACATATTTAATCAGAGAGTGAGAGAAAATATGTGCTCTGGATCATTTGTTGGAATGCATCTCTGCTACACAGAATTAGCAGCATGAATAAACAAAAAAGTGACTTCCAGTCCACTTCAGAGTTGTAGACTGCATGACTTCCAGAAGTTACCTTTCTTTCTTTCCTCTTTCTTT
>VXBT01008181.1:9063-21286 GCA_013400235.1 Oriolus oriolus | reverse complement strand
GGCAACCTGTTCCACTGTTTCATCGCTAGATAGCCAAACCAGTATAGTTTGGCCTATCTAAACTGAGCATTCACGCAGCTTATACAGGCAAGATTCCTTGGGTGAAAATGTGCAAACAAAGCGAATTGCCAAACTGGGTTCTGAAAATCTGTCATACAGCACTTAAACACTGAGCTCACGATCCTAGAAAGAAGAAATTGGAGAAGGTCATCATTGAAGGATAATAAGATTAAAATACTCATGGATTTTTTCCTTCTCAGAGGAAATTTTGTGGTGGCATAAATTATATCTGTTAACACAAGCCAAGAGCTTACTTTGACTGCTTAATATTTTCTTGTTCACTGCTCCAACTAATTTCGCTTTGCCAGTTATGAGAGAGTCTGCTAAAGGAGATAGAGCATTAGAGGTTGAGTTGCAGCCATCCAAGGCACAGAACAGACAAATATATTTGCTGGACATAATTACACACGAGAAGTCAATTCTGATTGCCTGAGGTGATTATAGGTGGATGTATTAATGACCTTGCTTGCTAATTTGCTGACAATTAAGGTAATGCATATACAGAAAAATATCTCATTGTGTTCAAGAATACTAATATTAAGATGTGTTTTCACTTCCTGCTTGGTGAGAACATTTAAAGAAGCAGCACAGGTGATCCAGCACTGTTCAATTCCTTTTTTATTTTTTTTATACAGGAGATCTATGCTATTGACACTGTTTCCTCAGAGAAAGTCCTTGAGAAGGGACTTGAGAGCTTTTCCAGAACCATCTGAAAGTAAACATGAATGTTTTCTGTTAGCAAATGCAGAAAGAGGGGGTAGAGGAAAGGGAGTAAGAAGAATCTGAGAGCAATGTGAAAGAGCTGTATCATGATACTAGCCAGCTCAGATGTGACATCAGCCTTCACCAGAGTTTTGGGGAAAAGTGGTCAGGAAGGGAATGTGGAGGATAAGGACTGTGTTTTAAACTATCCTAAAGAAACAAAATTTTCCTGCAGCTGATCCATGAGGCTTAAATAATCTCCAGTCTCTCCTCAAAACAAATAGGTTTTATACTGATACCACTCACATGTTTATCATAATATAATGGTTTGTCTCTGACCCAAAATGAGCACCCCTTTTCCTTAGTCATCTATAATTATAACCTTAGTCAAAGTAATTCTAACAGAAAGGAAATATAGACTTTGTGTACCCAGTTGGACTGTCTTTAAGTGAAGTCAATTTAAATTATACATAGTTAATGGTATCATCTTTGTTTTATTAAAAATTTCCAAAAAAAGTTGTGTGATGCCTACATATATATTTTGAAAGATATTGGTGACTGTATGCTAACAGTGATCAATATTTTACTAATCTACTGTAAGCATTAATGTATTACCTTAAAACAGACTTCTTTTATGGTTGTTTCTTATGTGTGCAAGGGAAGATTTTTGATGTTCTCAATAGTTTAATCTTCTTGTCTTCAAGCAGTTGAGATTGTAATAGATATACAATATACTTAGGTGGATACTGAAAAGCTGTGGCAGAGGATTTTCCCATCTGTTTGCAACTGGAGAACTTTGTTCTGTGGGAAACTTTGCTTTGCTATGCAAGCTATGTAAACTGTAAGATAGGGTTTTTGTAAACAATCTCACAGGTGTGGATTTTCACTTATGTTTGCTATTGTAAGATATAATAAACATTCTTCCTCTCGCTGGACTCGCTTGCTGCTGGATCCCTCTGAAGCCCCTTAAGCATGCTACGTACCTATATTATAATGTAGGAAAATGAACTAAACAGTTAAATGTTATGAGTCACCTTTTCTACTTCTGATTTTAGTGCAGATACTACAACATACTGCAGCACAAACACAGCACAGCTACTGTGACACACATAACATAGAGCTGCCAACTCTGACTTCGGTCACTTAAGCTGATAACTGCAATAGTCAGACATGAAATATGAATATAAATTAAAACCTCTACTGTGTCTGTTCAAAACAATGTATGTGTGGTCTATATGCAATTCTGGTTAGTACAGAGAAAAATCTCCCATGTTGAATATGCATTTAGAGCTTAGTTCTAACTGTACTCATTGCTCTTACCAAGGAATGATTGAAGGTGATTATGAGGGAGAGATGACCTGGAAGATTCATGAGGAAATGAGAGTGTGACTGGAGTTTCACACCCTTTAGGTGCTGCTGAAGGACAGTAGTCACTCATTCTTCCTTTCTTTGCCAGCTGTGCTCCAGCACTAAGTATCCTTTATTGCTAAACACACTCAACAAGATTGCCAACACTGCCTAGGGCCTGAAATGTTGGTATGGATTACATGTTAAAACCCTGGAGTGCAGAGCCAGGGACTTTGGGAAAGCAGGCTATGTCAGGTAGCTGAAACAATCTGAAGTAGCTTTGGAGAAGCAAAGAAAAGCATATGCTGGGTGACTAGATTTGTTCTCTTATAGGAAAGTGTTATGAAGCATAGGATACTAGTGTAAGTATTTGGATTTGAACCTGACATGGTTTTGCTTATGATGTGTGGCACTTACAAACTCTGTTTGTTCCCAGCATCAACTGGTATATTTTTTTTCCATAAAGCATTAAAGATTCTTTTAAGGAATAATCCTGGGGTCATGAAAAGTTTGTAAGAACTCTTCTTTCTCCTAGCAATATGTGTAAAGTGCTCACCAGTCTCTGGGCAGGAAAGTTTCTTTCCTTTTTTGTACTATTCCCCCACCTCTCACCTGCATACACAAAGGCAAACACAATCAACTTCTGCCTAAAGTCATTGCAGGAAAGCAGTTTCCCCACCTGTCCACTTTTATATGAATTTCCAGTGCCTCAGTTGCTCATGTTGTTGAAGTCTATGTTTCTCATTCTCATTGTTATTCAGAGCCTGGGCAGTGCACCAGTGTACTTTTCCGAGCTGTGGAGGCAGCTCAGGTACCTTTCTCAAAATTCTTCCCTGTGACCGCCCTCTCTTTTGGTAAATACTGTTGTTGCAAATCAAATAGACTATATCCACTTTCTACTGAAGAATATGAGCAGGTGCCAGCTCTGTGATAAATCTTGACTCTAAAGACAGAAAAGCCAGCTTCTTGAATGTTGTTTGGCATGGCTGACTCAAGAACTGCTACATGCATGCAGTGTATTGATTGATACACCTGTTTTTCTTCTGTATAATTGAGCTCCTGTTGGCTCTAGTCTTCACTTCCTGATGCACTACTTTTAGAAACTAACCTTATGTCTGTTCCCTGTGGAAAACGTACTGTTCATGCAGTGAAACTATTCCCATTTGAGAAGCACAAGCTGCAAAACTCATTAAGTACCAATCATAGGATACACCTGGATGTAGGTCTCAGGCAGAATAATAGGTTCAGCCTTCTCATTATTTCCAGCAGAAATGAAATCAAAGGGTTTAAAAATACATGGAAAATAAGTTTTCTGCTTAGTTACACTCCAAGCTTTTTGATACTAGACTTTTACACAAAATATAAAATATATAGCTTTTTTGTTATACTTTAGGTAAAAAATAAAGGCCATCTGGGTCTAACAGATGACTTCTTTCTCCAGTTCTGTTCAAAGGAAGTCTTCCCACTGTCTTCTTTCAAGCTATTAGAGCTCAGAGGAATGGTGCCAAAAGACCAGTGCAGGAAAGTATGTGTTTGTCCCATGAATGCATTTTTCCTGCCTCTTTACCGATGTCTAATACTGTGGCTCTGACCACCCTAAAAATACAGATTTGAACAGTAGAGCTCTTGATGTAATGCTTTCTCTACGTGTCCATAACCAGAGTGTTTGTTGCTATTGTCAGCTGACTGAACTTGTCACATATTTAAGTAGTTGTCATAGGGCTGGAATGATCTGGTACACTGGATGAATACAAAAAAGTTGACATTACCACATTCCTTAAGTTTTTGCTTTATGAGGTTGACAGGTGAGAAATTATGAAGGCAATTCTAGTGGCAAATTAGATTATCAGGCACAAATCTGCATTTCATATTCTTGAAACTAGAGCCATATGACCTTGTTTTGTGTTTCTAACCAGATGAGAACAATAATTTACTAAAATCTGAGGAAGCAGGTAATGCCTAAAGTAAATCCTTCCTTCTGAGTGTACCTAAACCAAGAACATAAAGAGTGGTTCATAAATTAGAAAAAATTGTAAACACAAACCATTAGACCCTGCTAAAACCTAACCAGAATATCTCAGTAGATAATTTTTGAACTGTGTATGCCATAGAGACTCTTGTTTTCCTTGTGATATGCAAAGCAACTAGCAAGACTTTGATAAATATTAAAAAGTATAATATTCTCTAGAATCTTGAATTTGCTTGACATATATTTTTACTTGGACTTACTCGAACAGACAAAATGCTGTCTGAAAAGCTATACCAGTAAATGCTAGAAAATCCAAAGCAAGATTAAAATTTATTGCCAGCACAGCATTAATTCTCATTCCTCTGCATTTCGTTACAGTTGCCAGAAATATAGAAAGAAGATTCTCATAGAATAGAGTACCAACTGAATAATTAATTTCTCTTCTTCAGCAAATATATAGACATATGCTTCTTTAAGAATAATTGTCCACTTATTGTTTCTGTACTTATTTGTAAGTATCTCACTTTTGATGGATCATATTATGCACAAATTTCAAAGAACATAATCTATTTAATTTCCTCATATTTTTTTTTCCAACTTTTGGTTTTTTCTGTTCCTAACACTCTAATCACAGCAGCAACTATGATGAGATAACAATATTATCTTATTTTACAAAAAAAGAAACAGAGACAAAGAGACTTTCTTAAGCCAACAAGGAGTCAGTGCAAAAGGCAGAATCAAAACGTACTTTCAAGATAATTTCTGACCACACTCACACTTCTTTAACAAGCAGCTTGGCATTTTGATTGCACTTGTGAGAATGTATGCAGATTAGACTCCAATTAGGCACGTTGAAAATGAGAAACATGGAACTTGGCCATACTGAGAGTTTCTCTGAATTGTGGCAGGGTAAGGGATCCTTCCCTGAGAACTGTCTGTTACTCCTCCTTGCTAGAAAATGCCACTGAAGAGGAACAGCTAATGAAATTACCTGTGACCCATCACTGACTCTGGTCAGAAATTGGCCTGCTCCGTGAAATGTCTTTAAACAACACAATGGTTTCTGCAGAGAATATCTAACTGTGCACTCTATGGCCAGCTGCCAGAATTTTGCTCAGTACCTTATGCAGAAGTCATGATGACAGAACTGGGTTCATTTGCAAAACATCAATCCAACACATCCCATCTTCCTCTACCTGCCTTTATGCTCTCATTTGCTGCACAATTTGCAACTTCCAGAGCACTTGGGACAGACTATGCAAACAGACTGATTAATTCCCTTCCTGATTAATTCCCCTGCACCCTCAGCCCTGCAAGCCAAATGAGCATGCCCATAGGATTTCCAGGCACAGGGAGCTAAACCAAGATACTATGGCTGAACTTGCCTTTAGGTTCAGATGATCACGTTCAGTTGTTATTTTGGTGAGGTATGTACAATTTTGCTATAAGTAAAAGCAAGATAAGGAAACAGACATCTGAAATATGAACATACCAAATGGATTAAGAGACAGTTGCAGGTATTAGAGACAGGATGTGGTGATTTCTCTGGAATAATGG
The DNA here is from genome assembly GCA_013400235.1 of Oriolus oriolus. NCBI lineage: Eukaryota > Metazoa > Chordata > Aves > Passeriformes > Corvidae > Oriolus > Oriolus oriolus. Next base: position 15,651 of record VXBT01008181.1, on the reverse strand, counting down.
TAATGCTCCACTTTAATGGAAATAACGCTGACCTAATGCTAGAGGCTACTGCCAGCTCCCTAGCATGATAATGTACTGCATGTATAACAAGGAAGACAGGGAACTGTGGAAGCATTTAACTTGGAAATAAGGAGCAAAATGCAGATAGACAATATGTCATTAATCATGTATGGAATCTGCCAGCCACTCAACATCTCTACTCGGGTGAACAAATTATTAGCTGATTTTAAAGACTCTGATGATTATGAAGTTGATCTGACATTTAAGGCCAAGTTGGAGCTCCTTCCTTGGTTTTGATTTTCAGCCCAAGTTTTCAGATCTGAGAGAAGGTGGATGCCTCTAACTGAAAGCTAATGAGATCTACAGGGGATCAGCATCTCACAGAATTACATCCTCACATTTGACCTCCAGAGGCTTATTCTTCATATCCCTGATGAAATAGGACTGATGTCTGAGTAGGTCTGATGATTGGTGTTTTAAGTACCTATGCAGAATAGAAAATCAAGCAATGATTCTTTTTCTTCCTGAGTCATGTGTAGCTAAGGGACCCAAAAATAGCTATTAGGTTGTTTCCTGCCACAACAGCCTCTTCTAACACAGCTGCAGAGTATTCATGGGAAGTACTTAATAAAATCACCATGATATCATTAGCAGCAACTGTGTTTCTGTCTTTAAAAGCTTATCAGAGGAGGAAAAGCAAGAAAAAATAAATTATATTAGAGCTAGATGTGAATATATTTGTTTCCTCATTCATTTTTATATTTCTGGCTGAAAAAATATACAAGCTGACTATAGGCAGTTCTTTCAACTCTTTCTTCTTTTCACCTTTTTTTTTTAACTGAAGTGTATAGTTACTAAAGCAGAAACTTTCAAAATAAAATCTAGTGAACTGCAGAAGAATTCATGAACTATAGCAATATCTGTCATTTCCGCTAATTACTGGAATTTTTATGCTAACATCATACTGAGGGAAGAAAGACATGTCAGATGCAAAATGAATCAACACAGCATCCACACATCTCACTGACTGTGTGTACATCTGATAAAACGGGTCAGATTATTTCTGTAACCAACCAACCTCTCATCAAGAGTAGAAAAAAATCAGACTGCTTGGTTTGAGAGCCTAAACTCCATTGTTTACGGCTGCTGCTTCCCTTGGCCATTCTGCAGAACCTTAAGCATATTAATTCATTACACAGCATTTGCTGCTGTGTTGTTTTAACAATCCTTTTGGCAGTGCAGAAATTATTTGACAGGACAAACTGTGTGAAAATTCCTATCAGAGCAGTGGTCGCAGAACCCTTCACTCTAGGTCATCTGATCTGAGCTGTTGTCAGCACAGAGCCATCCATGCCATCCAGTGACCATCCATATTTGTGATATGGCATATCACAGACCCGACAAAACAATTTTGTTGGCCATGCTTAAGTATTTCTCTGTGTTACAGAAATTAACGTATACTCTTTTCTGCCATCAGAGCTTCCTCTTGCCTAGGCCAGATCTTGTAAATAACGGTATAGAAATGCATGTACAATAACAGAACCATTCTTCTGACATACAGAAAGTTTATGGTGATCACATTTCAACGTGAATAGAAGTCCTGCTGCAAAAGCATTACAAAAGCAATACATTTGATATGTAATTTAAATGCATTTTTAAATTTGACAATGCATGCACTTCTAGTAAATATCTCTACAGGTTTATGCACAATTCCAAGCATGGGTTTTAGTTCCAAAATTTCTATAATCTTTAATCACGATCTGCCCATCATGATGAATATACATCACTTTGAACTCCTCTTGAATGGTTTGCAGACTCCAAGTGCAAGGCCCTTTTTCAGGAAACAGCTGAGCAGACATTTTTAAAATTTTTGAAATTACAGTTGGTACCAAAATCTGTGCCAGATGACAAGTTACTGCTGCCTTCAGCTCCAGGTGGTATTTTCGCCCTTGCCTGGACAAGTCACTGGACATGCAGATGCATAGTGGTTTGAGTGCTCAGATTAGGTGGTGGTGAGTCAAGAGTTAGATGTTTTTGTTCTTCAGCCCTGGGACACACAGCACAGGGAGATGGCTTCAAAGACAGGAGTGTGAAATGCCTGTTTGATCTCCACAGACCTGTGTGACCTTACTGCAGACAAGACCATGGTGCTATGCAATAGAAAGTGAAAATCACAAGTTCTCCCCTTTCTATACACCAATGAAACCACTGCATGTAGACTATGAGGATGCACGAAATGTGATGGTGCATGTGGTGCTGTGACCCAGTAGCCATGGCAACAACAGTGCAAAGACAGATTACCCCAATGCTCATTTACATCAACAGCAAAACTGTAGTGATTTATGCTGGTACCTCATCCACAAGATGAAAAGCTGCATTTCAGTTCTGTGTTACAGTTCTAGTGGTTGCAAAGTTTAACAGTGAATAGACCAACACTATCTTCTGTTTTGAGAATCAGAAGGAAAAAAAATCCCTGACAGAAGTGTTTGCTTGTCTTTCATTGTAATGCAGACCTGTCAAGTCTCATGTGATGAGCATCAGACTTGTTCTTTTAGCAACTGCTTTCTCATTCCCTACTGTGGCATCTCCAGTTCATGCATCAGCAGTGTGCTGTCATGTGGCCTGACGTGTGAGTCTGGTCTGTTGGGATTTTAAAGATTTGCAGAATCTGCCAAGGTCACAAACCCAAGTATCTAAACAGCAGTGAAGAATCTTCATCTGTTGCAACTACAACATGGTTTACCCCATGACAAGATTCTGTGTACTTTTATCTGTCTTCTAGCCTGACAAGAACTCAACTCCCCATAGTATTTTTTTCAGTGGGTGTGTATCGGAGATCTGTGCTTGAGACTGATCTTGTCTCAGTGCCACATCCACTATCAATTTCTAGCTTAATTTCAGAACTGTATTTTGTTAATTTATGCTTGCCTTCTTGATGAAATAATGTTTAAAACTGGAAAGAAACATTCCTGAGATCTCTAATCACCATTTCTTGCTCTCTACATTTCCTGTTTACCTAGTCAAAAGATCTCATACTTTTTTTTAAAAGAAATATCTAAAGAAGGCATACCTCAACATTTACATTTTACAATCATAAGCCAGATTTGAAAACAGGACAGACTGAGCCAGGGGGAACGACCTTTAGTGCTTAGTGAAAGACTCATGACTCCCTTTTCTTCTGTTCTCTGCATCCAAAGTCCAATCCCAGGATAAGTCCCAGGATAAATGGCACACTGGAGTAAAAGAAATATTGTTTTCTGAAAGTTCAGGGGAAAAAAGAAAGCTAGTTGACCTTATGGAAGAGAATATGAGAGAAATCACTGTCAAGAAGTACAGATCTTCCAAAATGGCTGGAATTTTGTAGCTAGTAAGAACCTTTATTTTCTTGAATCAAAAATTCAAGAAAGTATTTTTATGTTGATCTAAGGATTACAAGAAAGGAACTATGATCATTAGTTAACTGTATTTGTCTTATTATTCTCCGTATTAACTCAGATTTCTTCTACTTCTGAATCTTACTTACTTGCTAATTTTACAGCATGGCCTACACTTTGAAAGTTTTGAAAGCATAGAGGATATTTGCTCCCTATATATGCACTGAACTTAAGAAATTACATTGCATCTGTTATCTTTACTTATGTAGACCTCTAGTGCAAAACTGAGAAACAGTTTTTCTAATGTCTCCATCATTCCAGAGTTCACACATCCAAAACAACTCACTTGGTTACAAACCAGCTGCCTCCTGGTGCCTTTATAATTACAAGTTTTATTACATTTCATATGCAGCTCTGAAAGTTATTGTTTATCTTCTATGTGCTGTCAAATAGTGTTTTAGGCAAAAACCAAACTGTGTTACAAAGATTAAAAAGTGTTCTAAAATCACACTGTTCTATGTCTACATAAGTCAGATTGACTGCATGAACTATCTTATAGGCAACATGTTCATTCTAGGTTAGCTTTTGTGATGACTTATGTTATTTGAATAACGTTTTGCCATAACCTAAGGAAAATTAATACTTCTCTTACTTTCTTTAGTTTCAATTAGCCAATAATAACCAACTTGATCTGTGAATCCCACAATCCAGCATTTGGTTTGGGAAAAGAAATCCTTCCTGTGAGTTTAGGAAAAGCAAATGAAAACGAGGTAGTGTAATCAATACAGCTGAAAATCTGAATTGATATGCATTACTTCTCCTCTGGTGTTTCTACTACACCTGGTTAAAAGAAAAAGAATTTTACTAAACTGGGTCCTCTGTATGTTAACCCCTGGTGAAAATACTGTTCATAGAAATTATGTTTAAAGGGGGCTTCAAGTACACTGTGCTTCAAAAATGTTAATGTATTGTGACCCAGTAATTAGTAATCAACAGAAACTAATGCCTCATGAACACAGTGCTCGGTGGACAAGAGCATTCAGGAGTATCATCACAGCAGGCCACTGGACTACCATGCTTGAGCCACCAAAACTTGTTTGTGTCTAACACTATACTATTTCATTCTGGTCCATTTCTTTCTGATACCATCTTCAAAAGCCTTTGAAGAAGATGGAAAGAAAAAGATTAAGTTTCTGACAACAAATGAGAGGCAAAAATGGGGTAACAAATGTATCATCTTTTCAACCAACACACAATGAAAAATGACAAGGCCAGGCTGGATGGAGCTCTGAGCAACCTGGTCTAGTGGGTGGAGTCCCTGCTTTCAGCAGGGGAGCTGGAACCAGATGAGCCCTTCCAACACAAACCACTCTATGATTCTACAAAATCAGTGTTAGTGGTGCATTTTTATGCATTTGAAAATAAAAGAAAGACACAGAAAAGTATTGTTTATGCAGATATGCTGTTTACTTTAACACTTGCACTAGAAGAAAATAAATCCCATTCTTTACAGAAGGACATATGACAATGTAAAAGTCACACAGCTTTATGTTCTATTGACAGTTGCCTGAATTGAGATTTTAAGTGAGAGACTGCTTCAAAGCTTCAATGCTAAGATAAATCCAAATATAATTAAAAGGTGTGGAGGATCTTTGTCTTGGGACAAATTTGGGAACCTGGTATCATTTAAGTCTTGTAATTTCTAATGTATCTGCAGTAAATCTACTTTAAAAGTCTACTATAATAATAAATCCATAGTATCTATTTTCTAAATTGCATAACCAAAAACTTCTCTGAATACTTGAATCTACTATTTCATATATCTATTCAGCTAAGATTCAAAGTGACATTTCAGAATGAGAAATGTTTTACGGAAAACTATAGTTTAATATATTCAGGATTATGTGATGCATTTATATCACTTTCTAAAACTAAAACGCCATGAAACAAAGCATAGGAGAAAAAAGCTCTGTTTCTTCCCTAACTGCAATTGATAACATATAATGTGCCCTGTATTCAGAGGGAAATGGGTTGCTATTCATGATTTTGGTATGTATTCACCTAAAATCAATAGTAAGTTTTGTAAATAATAGTATAAATTGCATGCATTAAGAAAACCCAAAAGCGACTCTTAGCTGCTCATGTGTGTATACACCCAAACAGATGGGTCTAAAATGCTGAGCGAATTCAAGATATCTACATGCCCACAATGGGCATGTAGAAAGAGCAGCATGCTGTGATTCATGCAGGAAAGGGTGAGCTCCAAAAAATGTCTTTGAAAAAGACATTTCCTATCTTCGTATTGTAGTGGGGTGGGTATAAACACCTGCAAATGACATTAAAAACTCGCAAAGCTAGAATGAAATTTCTTCTGGCATACACTTTAATCCATATTCATGTCTCTATGACACAATTTGCTCGTGTCACAGCTCCTATGGGTGCTTCATGCAATGTATATCACATGTATAAAGCAGATAACCCACAGGGCAAACTGCTGTTTCCATGCTGCCTCAGTCACCACTGCTGCCGTCTCCTACCCTTTCCTCTGCCTGGGATGTATCCAGCTCTCAAATCTTGGGCAGACATCCTGAGTGAGTCACCCATAGCTCATCTTCACCCTCTCATTAGAGTAGAAGACGCCAAATCTTAAATCTGGCTCCAACACCCTTTATACATTTTTCTGCCCTTTGTAGACCTCTCCATTTGGGCCCAAGGTAAGTATGGGGTCTTCATTAGAGAATGGGGTTATGCAAAGAGTGCTGAGACAGATATTCAAAACATCTTCTTCGACGATATTTAAACGCCACCTCATAATTACATCAGTACGGACAACAAAAACGGCTGCCACCAGCCAGAAGCGATGTCCCCATGTCCATGCGGTGCTACGGCCGTGGCTCAGCAGCACGGCCCGGCGCTGCTCGACCCTGTTTGTCAGCCACCAGAGAAAAGCCCAGCGAGGCAAGAGAAAGCAGGACAGCGGGATGCGATGAGGAGGCGGCCTAGGGATTGTCAGTGTGCTCAGCGAGGACACTGACCAGCAGTCCCCAAGCTGAAGGGCTCTCGGCCTCGCCCAGCCCCAGTGCCGGCTGTGGGCCACGGGGCACGGCCACGGGAACGGGACCAGCCCGAATGCAGGAGCGGGATAAAGGGACGGGAGTGGGATAAAGGGACGGGAGCAGGATAAAGAAATAGGAGCGGGATTAAGAGACGGGAG
>VXBT01008143.1:0-11849 GCA_013400235.1 Oriolus oriolus | reverse complement strand
GTTCATATCCAGCTGGCTGTCAATCAGCACCCACAAGGGCCTTTCTGCTGAGAAGCTCTCAAGCTACTCTACCCGAAGCCTGTAGCACTGCCTGGGATTGACATGACCCAAAGGCAAGACCTTGTTAAATCTTGTGCAGTTGTCCTCAGCTCATCAATCCAGTCTTACAAGATTTCTCTACAGAACCTTCCCGTCTTCCATCAGCTCAACACTCCCACCCAACTTGGTGTCATCTGTGAACTTACTGAGGATGCACTTGATCCCCTTACCCAAATCACCAATAGAGATGTTAAAGAGGACCAGCTGCAATACTGAGACCTGGAAAAAACCTAGTTGACGGCTGCCAACTTAGTTTAGTCTCATCCACCACCACTCACTGGACCAGCATGTTTTTCACCCAATGAAGAGTGCACCTGTCCAAGATGTATTATATGAAGTTTAACAAAAAATAAAGTTGCACAGTTCAAAAATCAATTATTCAGTGATTAAGCCATGGATTTAGTAATATAGAACATCTGATACATGGCAGCAGCACTAAAAATTAAGATTGTGAAATGTTTCCATGCACTCTCTTCTCCAAAACATCATTAGCTGATTGTGAAACTTTCTGTAAGGTATTTTTTAAATATTTTTGAAAGTAATTCTCTCTTTTGCTAGCTATTCTCATCACTCAATTTCTTCTTTGAATTTTTTCCATGTTTTGTGAAAATATTTTTTCTGAAAATTTAAAATATTCAATATAACATAACTTATTTCTAAGTATTTAATATTAAACAAATCAAAGTTAATTCAGTTATGAGGTTCACTACTAGAGCTCACCATCATGTATTGAACATCGTGGTACACTGTTGCCTTGTTTTTTACAATTCTTCCATGTTTTTAATTTTGTAGACAAAGTATTCATACTCTGTTCTGTAAAATTAAAAACATGGAAGAATTGTAAAAACAAGGCAACAGTACACAAACACAGCTGAGTCAGAATTGTATTTTCAACTGTACCAGTATCTGCTTAAAGGACCTTGAAAGGCAAACACAACAGACTAACAAAGAATTCTAAAATTTAAGAAAGAAAAATTAATGTTATGGATAATTATCCAGCCACAGGCTATTCTAATTTCTTATTTCCATTGCTAGACCTCAGTACTAATGTATTTAAAGTCCTTAAAACACCCTCACATTCAAGTGAATTAACATGTCAGTAAATATAATGAACAAATATGCAATTGAGCAAGGAGATAGTTCAGTATTTTCTTTATTTTCTATCATAAACTATGGGACTGATAAAATTATGATTTAAACAATGTAACATAGGAGATAAAGAACAGGGTGTATGGCAGAACTACAGAAACCCTAGGGATTTACCAGACTGGGTTGAACAATTCTGCAAAAATACTGACTTCAAGGACTTTAACATATGACATCAGAGTCAGCTCAGAACATGGAATTTACTGACTTAGCTGCTGTGCGAGGTTCATGTGCAAGGTACTTCTTTATCTCCAGAAATTCAGTATTTCAAATGTACATCCTAAAGGAAGGTTTGTAATGTGGATACTGATGGTTTCTAATTTGGAGTTCACATTCCATGAATATTTTGCAAAATCAAATGAACCATAAACACATTTTGGACAATCTTTCTAATTCACTCACTTGAGTAATCTCAGGCAGTAAACTTAATAGAAATAAATGCAACAGAGAATTATCTAACATTGTAATATTAACTGTAAATTTGTCTTTAAATGAAAATATAAATGTGAATCTACCAGACCTCCTTAAAATTCAGTAAATTTTAAAAGTCAAGGTTTCTCTGACAATTCAACATATATTTCCTGCCTTCTGTGTTGGGTTAAAGTATTCACTAAAAGTATTCAATTTATTCAATTAGAGCAGTCTGTTTTTGTGTTTGATAGCTGCTTATATGTGCTATTCAATTTCTTTTAGAATCATAGATTTCTAATTTCCTGATTATTGATAAAAAAGATGTATCTAATGGCAACAACTGAAAGAATTGTACTAGGTGCAGCCAATGCATTTAGCTGAAAAGAGATTCTCATAGGCTTCAAAACAAAAAGGGGGATGGAAATGAAATGGAGGCTTATTTTCTGAGTGGCAAGCTGTGGCACAAAATGATAGGCACTAAAGGCCAAGGGCAGATTTCTGAGAAACCAGGTTCTGTGGCTGGTAGCACTCAAAGATAATAGTCTCTAATGGCTTGCCCTGTGAAATGTATGGCCTGGTTTTCAGAGTAGTTCAGCACCCGAGGAATGAAATTACACTTGCTTTATTCTATATCTCAAAAGTGCAAGCCAAACCTTCTGAAAAATCTAACTTTACTGATAAGTCTGACTAGTTTATCAAATCTATCACCATGTCCCTTTGTACAAGGTCACATAAGAAGTCTATCAAAATGCCTGGAACTGAACCTACATCTCTAGAATTTTAGCATAGTACTTATTTTGACATGCACAGATATTCAGGGAAAGCACAACACCATAAACTACTCTCAGTGAATGCATTCCCTTGCCATAAGACAGTGAAAAGAAAAGATAAAAAATCAGAAGAGAGATGTTGCATCAGCATTTTTTAAAAGAATTTATGCATCCTATTTTTATTTTAGATTCAATTTGCCTTCACAAGTTGGGGTGAAGAAAGTGATTTTTCTTGTTTGTTTTCTAAGAGATGTGCTAAATGGCCAGGAAATATAGAATACACTAGAGAGTTTGGAGACTTCTTAATTCATTGCCTTGGTGTATAGTAAATCTATACCTTGAACAGCTTTATTTCTTTTATCCAGCAGGATTTCACCTAACGGATGGCATGGATATAAGATGGTGACTGTATAGTGAGTGATGTTACTAGGGGCCAGACTTATCACTGTGATTCAAAGTAAAAAGAAGCAGCCCTTTACAAATAAGTGCTTTGTAAAGAAAATGGGTTTTAAACCAAACGCTTCTTTCACACCTGCAAACAAGTTCATTGCTGTGAAGGATGTAAACTTACAACATTGCTTTGACCGAGTCATTCCACTTCACTCCTATCCAACGGCTCCAGCCCCATGTTCATTCTAGTCCTAAGCAGAGGAAGTAGATGTGGGAAGCTAGTAGCCCGGACATAGTAGAGGTATGTATAAATTGTTCCGAATATATCCATGTATTCTTGTTAGTACTGCAGTTTGATGCAAGCCCAAACTGAATTCAAGGTTAGCTACTCACATTTTAGCTGATGTGCTCTTTGATGGCATTTGGCTTCTAGTTTAAGCTAAGACATCAGGGCTTAAGAATATGATAGGTGTTCAAGAAAAATGGGGTGTCAGGAATTGTTTGGAGGTTTCTTTTGCGTGTGGGGAAAGAACGGATAAAGAGACAAAAGACAGACAGTAACAGTAGAAATGCAAGGGGAAAAGAGATAAAAAGATGCTAGATGGGCAATAACAGTGGTGTGACCACAGGCGGATGGATACTTTTCACCCGTCAAAGCTCAATGAGACATTGCCGCATCAACGTACTCAGATCACTTCAAGAATTACCTTCTGCCTTTCTGTGTAAATCTCTGACGATACCACTATAAGACTCTATATAGTCTCAGAAGGCTATCAAATCCTTGATTTTATTCTCAAGAAACTGAGGAGGTGAGTCATCCTTGAAAGAGGTTTTATTCCTTGCTCAGTGACAATGACAACAATGCGATTAATCCATTGTGGGGGTAAGTTTAACAGTTGTTGTAAGGTCGTTGCACCTCCCTCAGTGCATTAGATAGAAAATACATAGAAAACAGAAGGGTTTTACTGCCTGCACTCAAGGCCATCTTTGACAAGACAAGGCTGCCTGGACCTGGGTTACAACTTTGAGAAAGGGCTATGAATAATGCCCCCACTCCCCCACCTTGTGTAGGAGCCTTAGCAGCTGTGCCAGCACCTGGTGACATACTGTGCTGATCCAGATTGTGACTCACAGATTCAACTCTCTGACTTGACCTCTTGGTCTCAGTGAGAATCCTGGCCAGCCCCGGCCACCATGAGGGACCTGGCCTGGTCATCCTGTTCCCTTGAGGGTGAAATGCACCTGTTAGGGTTGTTTCCTGCCTTGCCCTGCTCTGCCCTGCCCTGCCCTGCCCTGTGTTGGAGTTGCCCTTAGCTCTGCTTCCCCCAAAGAACATCCCTCCCTGCTGCTTCCTGAAAAAATGTGATTCTAAATCTCCTCTGCCGTGGCTGACAGAAGTTTGCCTTTTTGCTTGAGATGTGAAGCACTACATTGTTTTTTTCCCAGCTTACCGTATTTCTTCGTCAGAAGGAATTTCAAGTGTTTGTTTTACTTCTATTTCACAGTGGACTTCAGCCCAGTGAAGAATTTTATGCAATATGAATCGTAGCATGCAGCCCTCAAAGATCCTCCTTGAAGGTAACAACATGGGCATCATGTGCATTCCTAAATTCTGACCAATAAGGGCAGGTATGTTTGAAAACTGACTACTCAGACCACTGCAAAGATATTGAAAGCCAAAGTATCCAGGGACAGAAGAATTCAGGGGTGGCTGAAAAAATCAATATATTCCCAGTAGAAATATCTTATGGGTGAATATAATTCTTAGGCTGTAAGGTTTTCATCAGTTTTCTGTCACTGTTCAGTTCAACAAAACTTGCCTTTTATAGCATGTGATACAAATAAGAATGGGTATTAATCCACTGTGGTAACTGTGAGTTTCCTGATTTGTAGTCTAAACCCGGAACGAATGACATGACATCTGTATCCACGGAAATCTTATTAATACAAAGTCACCAACAGTGAAATTAGGAACAGTGATGCATAAATTCCCAAATATCCCTCTATGAATGTGGTCATCCAGAGAATTCAGAAGGAGATAAGTGGTGATAGTTATGGCTTTTGGCATATCCAGGGTGCCTTCATCCCCAGAATTTCAAACAATATCTCATATGCTTTGTAAAACCTAATTTAACCAAGATTTATAGCTTTATAACAGAGAGCTAAAGTACGTAATACAACATTTTAGTCATCACACACCGAGAACAGCTGCCAGTCAGTAAACCAAAGTAGTGCTTCAGCAAATCTCTTGACCAGAAAACCACGAAGTAATGAGGAAAGATGAAGAAGAAGGAAGAAGGAAGAAGGAAGAAGGAAGAAAGAAGGAAGAAGGAAGAAGGAAGAAGGAAGAAGGAAGAAGGAAGAAGGAAGAAGGAAGAAGGAAGAAGGAAGAAGGAAAGGGAAGGGAAAAAGGGGAAGGGGAAGAGTAAATTGAAGGGAAAAGGGAAGGAGAAAGGAAAAGGGAAGCAGAAGTGAAACAGGAAGGGAAAGTGGAAAACTTCATCTCCTCCCACAAGTTCCTGCTTTCTGGAAATACTTCTTTGTGTTGAAACCATGTAGGATACACTTCCCCTCTATCAATTGCTTCAATTTCATTGGTAGTACAGTACAGAGTCTCAAAGAGCCCTGCCTTATCAGACATGAATATCATACAAAATTAGAGATACAGTGCTAACCAGTGAGGATATCAAAACATAGGTCTCACCTGGAATATACACATAGATATAATTCAAAGGGCAAAACTGGTACTAGTGACCATTACACCTATGGTTAGAAATGTCACATAGACATTGTCACATTCTAAATATTTACATCAGTGGTTCAATGTAGGAGTTTTCCTGGCCTTTTCAGCAATTTCACTTCTTTAAATTAGTTGGCAATGTCTAGCCATGACCCTTTAACCTTTCCTTTTCACATGGGAGACCCTTAGAGAACAATCTTCTTCCACAGATTTTAATTAAGTTTAAAATTTTAAGAGAAAGATCAGTCTTATTCTGTGTTAAATACAGAAAATTCAGAAAAGTACAGGAAGAACAAATAGGTTCAGTAAAATAAGTATGATACTTTGAACACTTGGGAGAGAGAAGGGTCATAATGGATAGGACCTTAGAAATCCCTTATCTTGCTTTCATTAAAATACCTTTCTCCCACCTAGTTACTGGATGGAATGGTGCTCACAGTCTGGGATTTCAAGTCTGTTCTTTTACAATCATCAGCTTCAATGCATTTCATGCCCTTCCCTAACTATATTTCTGATTCATTAAAGGCCTTTGAAACTGATATCTTTCAGTATTAACACACTGACAGAAAGAGGAAATTATTATCATTTTATTACTTAACTCCTAGGGTAAATCTCCTTAACTTACTTAACTCCTAGGTAAAAATGTACCCTTTTCCCAACACCTGCCCACAGAAAGCCGGCTTCACAGAAAAAGACTATTTCAGAATAGCACCTTCCCTGTATGACCTGTTGAGGAATCCAGAAAGTCCTGAATTTCAGTCAATGCTTTGCTAAATAAGCTTCCCTGGTATCTTTGCAAAAGAGGGGCACTTTGCCCATGCAAAGGAAGATTTCTATAGCAGCACATTATTTTTCAAAATTGGATGTAAGAGAGATTTTCAGCTGCAAAATAGTTGTCATTAGCATTTGTGCTAGCATCAAACCCTCTTGGAAATCTTAACACAAAACAAGCATAAAAACACCCTATTTTTTATTTTCTTTTGGTTTTGGATTTTTTTTTTTTAACATGAACAAAAATTTCCTTGGAATGAGTCTTTTTAACTAAGATAATGCTAGAAACTGTTTCAGGGGATTTTTCCTCATGTTATTTTGAGTTTTATTTATTTTCCTTTTGCCTCATTAAAAAAAAAAAAAGGAAATTTGTCAACAGAGACACAGCTAATCTTTCACAGTTTCATTTTATTATGTGAGCTTTTATTCTATCTTAATCCTTTTTTTTTTTCTGATTTTCTTCTGGAAAATAACTTACTAACCTAAGAAATCTGTATCTTATATCTAGAGTGTTGAGGGGCTGTCTCAATCCAGTAGTGAGTTATATGCCTGGATTGGGGTCCCATTAGAAGTTATTATATATGGAGTTCATTAACCAATAATGATAATATAGGGCTTGTAATTTCAAAACACATGTATAGCTCATAAATATTGCAAGGTCTAAGGGCTTTATTTCCCAAAATTACTGATTAAATGGTTAATTGCTTTTATTCTACATGTACACAAAACAAACAAAAAAACAAACCCAAGCAACCTTCACAATAATACCAAAAATTTTAGGTGGTTTTGCAATTTTTTATTTGGAAATTATATGTTCTTTTATAAACTTCTGCAGAAGATTTTTTAATTCAAGGGACACAAAGAGTGGCATAAAATGGTTCCTCCAGATGTGTAGGCAACTGCGGACTAGTAAGCCTTTTCTTATGGGATGAATAATGCTTGAGGTATGATTCTTATGTAAATTATAATAAAAAGAAGAAATATAATAGAAGTTAGAATGCATATGGCATATTCAATGTCACTAAATATATATATTACACATACCAAATATATATATATTACTTGAATCCCTAAAAAGAATAAAAATCCTGTTATTTGAAAGACATCTATCCACTGAATGCTGATCTTACAAGAACTCTCATTACCACTGCACTATCTGATGTTTCTCTAGGCAAAAAACAATGCCACCACCAATAAATTATAATTACTTGAAGGCAACTGCCTCAGCAAGCATGCTTTTTAAAAGTTACTATATTTTAGGCAGATCCAGAGGTGCCTAAGGTCAGTTTTAGCATTTTATAACCTCAGTTCCTTACAGGTGTCTTACATTTAATATAGAAAATGGAGGTATCTCTTAATGAAGTTAGACTGCCTTTTTGCTAAGCTAAATACAAGATGGTACTATTAACTGGATTACTTCATTATTTCCCATACAAACAAGAAGGTATTATTTCACAATATATGTTCAAGGGCTGAAATAGTTAATAAATTGTTATTTGCTTTTAGGAATTGGAAGGGAATGTAATACTATTAAGAAACCTAGGCAAACACTATGCTTAATCCAAAGTTATTCTGAACCTGAAATCTTTAGCAATTTGAAAATGTTAATTTTCAGGCAAATCCTAGTGTAATTCTGGGTAAAAATTGGCATTAGCTAAGGATTTAGAATTAGTTTAAATACACATAGATGCTGGCATAAAGAAATGAGCCTTAGGTGATTTTGAGATAAAATATTCAGTCCCTAAGCAGGCATAAAGTTGAAAAAAAAAAAGTAAGCAAATAAGAAGTATTTATCTTGATAAAGGTAGAGTTTTAAAATATCATCAAGCTGAAATATTGTAAAACAGGATTTACTGCAACAATAATTTAAGGTAATAGCAAAGATGTCATTTAAGCAATTTGCAAATCGTATATTTCCTTGCTGTGTTTGCAAGATTACCTTGTGAATCATCAGGAACCATAATTCAAAAAGCTTTTGATTTACATTTTCTTGAGACCTAAAGGCAAGAAAGGACACCATGGATAAGATGAATAACTTGATGATCTACTAGCTTCAATAAAGAAAAGGCTGCCTTTTCCCAACTGGCTCAAGTTAGCACCTGATACTTTCTTGCAAACTGCCATATAGATATACTGTATGGTAAAAGACTGTGTCTGGATCAGTCTGTGAAAAGTTTTTACATTATATTTATGAGTAACTATCATTATGGTCCTGAGAGTGCAAAACCCAAGACCTACAAAAGTTCTGGATCATTAATACATTAGTTAAAATAATTTTAATAATTAAAATGTGGTTTTCAAACCAACTTTGTCTCATATTTCTGTCTACACCACAGGTTTATTTCTGTGGGAGCTGCACATTTCTGCTGAATGTCTGCTTCATTCCATTCAGGTTCAGCTCTGTCTGCAATTAGTGAAATATCAGCATGCCTTCTTGTAGCATATTAAGTAGCATGGTTAACATCTGTTTGGTATTTATTTGTTCTTTTGTTTTTATTCTCAAAGAGAAAGAAAATGAACACTGGAGGTTTATTTATTTTTTAATTTTATTATTTTTCCCCATCTTTGTGGAGATTTCCAGAATGTGCTGCTATGGATTTGCATTAGAAATCAGGATCAGGAAAGAAAGCATCCCTGTACCTGGATTAGATAACAGTGAGGACCTTGTTGGTCTTCAGTTCCCAGGGGACACTATTTATAAGAATAAATAAAAACCAGGATTTAATCTTAAAGAACATACACTGTACTAAAGCAACAGAAGTGCTGACACCAGCTTTCACTGTAGGGTTAAAGATTATTTTTTCAGTAGTTTGTGCATAGTCTACTGAGTTCCATGAAGAAAAGGAAAGCATCTGCAAATTTGTCTATCTTCCATATGGCAACCACGTAAAAAGGGAAAGCCAGGTGTGATGCTTTCAAGTAATCTATGCTGTAGGGAAATCTGTTATGTGAGTACATAAAACCCAGAAATTTGTTTCAGTTTGTGTAACTCTTGCAAATGTACATGTCATAGAAGAAAGTATGTTTATTCTGAAAAATAGTCCAAAATTGGTTTTGATAAAAACCTGTGCTTAAGAATACAATCCATGTGAAATGCTTATGCTAGCAAATATCAACCAGCAGTCTTCAGAAAAGAGGTTTCCAATTGAGATTTAGAACACTTTTTACCTCTGCTTGTACTAGAAATAATGGAATGAAACTTGCAACATCTTTGATAATGTATTCTACTATGGCTGGATGCTTAGGACATACATGCATTGATGACACACAATGTTTGTCCAATCCCTTCTCATTTTCCTACAATTTGATTTTCTCATCTTTCCATTTCCTGCAATTCCTTCTCATTGTTGGGTAGGAAAATACAGTTACAGCATAAATATACCTTATCATTCACTGGAATCTAGCAGTCTCTGATGCTCAGCTAACTCCAGAATGAATCTCATCAACAGAGTCTACAAGGGTTTGGTATTGTTTTCAGATGGTCTAAAGCTCCTATAGGAATTGGGTATGACATCAAATCTCTCCACTTTTATATGAAACTCAAAATTTCCCTTTATGATCCTCCTTCTTAAATAGCAACAAATTTGAAATTCTTGTGATTCCTGCTGCTCTCTGTAACAGAATGGAATAATGTAAAAAAATTTCATTTGACAAATGACAGCAATCTTATCCAATTGTGAACTTGAAAGCTGCAGAGTTATAATGGATTTGGTGCAAAAAAAATGGACTTGGTGCAGATGGATTTGGTTCAAGAACATTCTTGCACAACTTGCAATGTAAATGTAAATAATTGTGTGCCATCTACATTTAGAAAGCTCTACATCCTTCATCTTCCAAGTCCTAGGTGTTCATGGTCCACCTCCCACAAAGCAAAAGTTTTTTGATGCCTATTGATAGGAAAAGAAAGAAAGAAAATGGACTCTGCAATTTAGGTTATCAAAAAAAAAAAANAAGCCTATGTAAAGAAAAAAAAAAAAAAAAAAACAAAAAAAAAAAACAAAAAAACAAAAAAACACCAGAAAACCCTCCCTAAAAAAACCAAGACCATAAAAAATCCAAGCACTGGTGTCTTTCATCAAATGCATGGTACTCACTATTAAATATGAAGTTAAAGGTTTAAAATAATACTTCATGATATTTTGATCTTCATTCTCTCAGATATTTTCCAACACTCCCTACTTGGAAACACCAGAAAGTAGAAACACTTTAAGAAAATAACATGTGGTGTATGCTGGGCATTTCTTTTTCAGCAAGGATGATTAGGGGAACCTTTGATATGAAATTTATAATTTCAGAAGATGAAAAATTATTTTTTATTATGAGAATGAATCTTCTAATATTTCTTTCTGAACAAAAAGCTATACTTCAATTTTTCTGTTGTAAAAGGAGTTTTGTTAGGAGGATTTTTGTGCTGCTAATTTTTTTTTCTTTTTTTTCCTCCTAAGCATCTTCCCTCACTGGACAGGTAATGCATCCTAACAACAAGGTATACTTGTTGCTATACTGCTCTTGTTGCTGCTATACTATACAGTTGTTATACTGCTCTTGGTAGCACTTAATATAGTCATAGCAGTGAATGAGAAGCAGTGATTACATGCAAACTTAAGAGTACTAAATGATACTTCATAAATTGGAGAATTCCTCCATTTCCAAACAGAAGCACTTAACAGGAAAGGTTTGCAAGTGCAAAAATACCCAGTAATTGTCCACAGATGTCTTTGTGGATGATGTCTTACACTTCAGATCTTCAAAAGACCTCCCAGTAACTATGACTTAACAGGCAAACTGATGGACTGCTCCAAAGGAGTTAGTGGGAATAATTTGTCATGCAGCGGTATGTTAGCTGCAGGCATCTCAAAATACCTGGCATTCAGTCAAAAGCACTTTGAACTCCAAGTTCTATTATCACTTTGGCAAGCAGAAACTTTTGTGAGTGAGGTCTTAGAACAAGAAAAATCTAAGTTTCTCTGCACAAATGTCACTTCTAATGGAATGTTTCTTACATAAGACTTGTTGTGGAGAATTCATTTCTATGGATAACACTCAAGCCTCTAAAGCAAACTATTGTACTAGAGGCATATATTACAGGTCTTGGATAACTTTTACAGTAAGAAATGCATCAAATCAATTATATTATCAAAAGAAAGTCCTTGGAGTACTACTTTCCCGTCTTTATGTTATCTGGATAGCCACTGGTTATTTCTTCCCAGTAAGCCCATTATGAATGCAGATCATGTGAAAGAAAACACAAAAGTCAGTGGGTTGCAAGAAACTGGAATTTTTCTTTTTACAGACATTGGCCTGGAGCTGTCTGAATACCAAGAAATTTATCCAAAATTTTTAATGTAAAAAATGAATTTCCTTTGGTTGTCTCCTTTTACTATGAAACTGAACATGGCTGAAATTTTCTTGTGTGCACGTGCAACAAATGTTGAGCTATAGAAAATCTGATGAACAGTCTGGGCAGACAAGTAAACTATATATCAAGAACCCTAATACGATTGCTGTATTTTTCTGAGGGG
>VXBT01008136.1:0-17105 GCA_013400235.1 Oriolus oriolus | reverse complement strand
CCGCCCGCCTCAGCCCCCCGGCCCACCGCCGCCCGTGCCCCGGTACCTGAAGGGGGTGAGGGAGAAGCTGTAGCCGCGCTCCGCCATTTTGGCACCAGCCCCTGCGCTCTCCGCGCCGGCTCCTCGGCGCAGGCGCGGATGCCGCTCCCGCTCCCAGCGCGAAGGCACAGCGAGCGCGCTGATTGGCAGGGTGGCGGCGTGTGCCTGAGCGTGCCGGGATGCGGTTGGCGGAGAGGCGTGCCTTGAGGCATGCTGGGAGTTGGAGTCCTCAGTCTGCCCCCCGCCGCCCCGCCTACCTGGCAGCGAGAGCAATGCTGGGACTTGGAGTCCTGGTCTTGTGTCCTTGCAATGCCGTGACAGGCTGAGGGCACTCGGTTTCCCAGAAGGCTCCGCGGCAGGCGCACCTCCCCCGAGGGCTCGGCGGGGCCGCGTGGGGCTATGGCGGTGTTGGTACTGGTCCGCTCTCCGCTGCCGCGGCTTCGCGCTCTGCTCCAGCGCTGCTGGGGGCGGCTGGAGCGCGGCCTCTGGCCGGGTGTCCTCGGGGGCCAGAGCCCGCCCTGGGGTAGGTCCCGGCCTCTTCTCCGCGCAGCTGAAGGAACTGGACGCGTCCTGTGTCACCTGCCTTGGGAAGGGTTTGGAGTAGATGATCTCAGAGGTCCCTTCCAACGCCATCGATTCTGTGATTCTGTGAGAGGGCGGCGTCGGGGCTGAGGGACTCGTTTTACCTCTGAAGGGCGGAGGGAGAGAGGGCGCTGGGGCAGGAGGGCGCGGCCCTGGGGTCAGTGAGGGAGCGGAGCGGGGGCGCCGCTCTGACCTTGCTTTGGGGGTGACAGCAGCGTCCGTGTCGTGTTTCCTCGACCGCGCGTAAAATGGGGCTTGGCTGTAAGGAATTATGTTCTCACAGAATCACAGATTATGCTGAGTTGGAAGTGGCACACAAAGATCATCAAATTCAACTCAGCCCTGCCCGGGACAGCCCCAAGAGTCACACCATGTATCTGAGAGCATTGTCCAAACGCTTCCTGAACTCTTGTCAGGCTTGGAGCTTTGACCACTTCCCTGAGGAGCCTGTTCCAGTGCCCAACCGCCCTCTGGGTGAAGAACTTTTTCCTGATGTCTGACCTAAACCTCATTTGACTCAGCTTCATGCCATTCTCTCAAGTCCTGTCACCACAGAGAAGAGATCAGTGCCTCCCCCTCTGCTTCCCCTCATGAGGAAGTTGACTGTGATGAAGTCTCCCCCCAATCTCCTACAGGCTGAACAGGCCAAGTAACCTCAGCTGCTCCTTGTGTGGCTTCCCCTCCAGGCCCTTCACCATCCTCGTGGCCCTCCTTTGAATGCTGTATAGGAGCTTTATATCCTTCTTATGTTGTGGTGCCCAAAACTGCAGGCAGTATTCAAGGGGAGGCTGCACCAGTGCAGAGCAGAGTGGGACAATCACCCCTCTCTTTTTCTTTCTCCTGCAGGACCAGCACTAGCTGTGCAAGGTCCAGCTCTTGTTCCACAAGGGATAAATGACGCCGGTGAGAGCAGCGCCGAGGCCCCAAGCCTGCTGGAGAGCGTCCTGTGGATGGCGGCGCCCAAGCAAAGGCGCACCATCGAGGTGAACCGCTGCCGGCGGAGGCACCCCAGCAAGTGCATAGAGATGAAGGTAATCCGCAAAGTCCTTGTTTTGGAGAGTTATTGCAGAGGGAAATACTGACTGTAAAAGCTCTCTGGACTTTGTTTATAAATGAATAAGCTTAAAAGATGCTATAAACTTTAAATTCCTTTGTAACAGGTACATTCATCATGTGTGACAGTAGCCTGAGGTTAAATAAACAATGGCACTTGAGGTACAAGCCAACAAAATGTGAATTTTGGCTGAACAGATCATGTAAATGGAAAAGGCCTACATTTTCTGTGCATCTAATTGAGTATTTAGTATATAGGTATTTAGTCTTCCAAATGTAAATAGGCATAATGACTTAGATACTGAATTTATAGGCTGTTCTTAGTAGTGAGCTTTTGACATAGCGACACATTACAGAAAATTACGTAGAAGAATACATTTTGAAATGGTAGTTGAGTTTCTCTACTATTTCAGTTAACATTTTTATTTGTACTTGTTCCCTGTTTCTTTTTTTGCTGCTGTTCAAATTACAAAATTTCCTATTTTCCACTGTCATTTTAGAGGAACATAGATGTTTGTCCTGAGTGTGGAAACTTGAAGCAGAAACACGTCCTTTGTGGCTATTGTTATGCAAAGGTCAAAGAAGAAACTCGGCTGATACGGATGGAAATATATAAGAAGGAAGGAGGACCATTTAATGCTCCAACTGTAGAGACTGTTGTCCTTTATAAAGGGGAAAAACCCACAGAAAAAGATGAAGGCAAGCGGATCATTGAAAGAGCCAGAAAGCGTCCATCTTGGTTTGTTCAAAATTGATGCTGTAGAATTAATGGTAGCAAAAGCAGGAAGAGAATTCATGATTTTCAAGAATGTTTTTCTCGTTCACTCAGTGTGAACAGAGCTCCTCTGAACTTTTGGGAAGCCTGCTTGAATTTTCTGTCGTACCATATGATTTTACAGTCAGGTGGTGTTTCTGTGGCATGCAGTGGGAAATGCTTCTCAGTGATACATCATAGCAGTCAACAAAGAGAAATCAGGATCTGCCTTGGTTTTGGACATCTATGTACAGTACATTGAACAATTTGTATGCTAACGTTCTGTGCTGGTTTTGTAAATAACACCTTGTAAACAAAGTGAAAACATTCACAAATGTACAATAAAGTTTGTGAAGTGTCCCAGGGAAATTTGCTTTCTGGTTTTGGCTGCTGCTCTTACGGAGGGGAAAAAAATGTTGAAAAGTGATGTTGATTAGAAACAAAGGATATTTGCAAGGAAAGATGCAGTTATTTGGTTATTTCCTTTGTGTGGATCTCTCCACAATGCTGCTGTGTGAGGTAATTGGTGATAGTCCTGGGTTTGAGCAAAATAGCAGTTGCCACATAGTATTAGTATTTTTTCTGCACTGGATGAAGGTTGAATGTTCCTTGCTATTGTCAGTATACAAGAAAATTTTCTATCTTAAAGGGATGTGGAAAGCCTGTTTCCCCCTCCTTCAAAGTACACTTGATTTTTTTGAGTAAAAAACCAAATTGAAATGTAATGACTGTAAATCTGTAAATGTGACAGTGGCCAAAGCTGGCTCTTTGCAGCCACTGCTATTCAGTAGCCTGGGTGGTCAGTGTGTGCTTGGAAAACGACAAACAGACTTTGGCTGAAGTCCTTGGCAGAGAGGGGGCAGCTCTGCCTCCACTCTCCACTGGTGCCCTTCAGAGGCACAGTTGCAGCACCTCCCTGGATTTTCACTTTGGTTTTAGCCACACAGCAGCACCACTGCATTAGGGGTTTAACTCTGTTTCCAGTTTTTGTTTGGGATTTCAGTATATACATGGTACTCTGGTATTCTGGCTCAGCCACCCTAGCAGCTATTTGCTGCCAAAGTGCAAACCCGCTCCAACCCTGTCTGGGCTATCCCTCTATTTCCTTGGCACTTGAGTGTATGTGCTCCTTTGCTTCCTGGTTCAGGGAGCTGTGCGGGCTCAGAACTGTTCCCTGGCTTTCTACAGCACATTTTTTTTGGTGGGGATCTCCCTGTAGGGATCATCTGTCAGGGTCAGAAAAGTGGCAGTGTGGACTGTAGGAACATGAAAGTGGAGGACACAGGACCCCACTTTCCACAATAGCCTTCATTGGTAGCTGGCTGAGCTGCTTATGCCTGCTTAAGGAGTGGGCTGGAATGCTTCACTTTTGCTTTCCTTGCTCTAGATCCCATGCTTTGAAGCATAACTGGTAGTAACCTATGTTAGTGGAGATAATGCATTTCCTCCATAAAGTAAGGGAACAATGAAAGCTGGTAAGTGTAAATTAATGCCATTCAGTTGACAGTGTCCAAGCAAACAACAGAAGTCCTTTTGATTTGTCCAAACAGGATTTAGTCCAGTGGTGCCTATTTTTCACTTGTTCAGAAGTGAAGCCAATAAAAGGCATCCAGGAGGATGTGGAGTGGAAAGCTAACTTTTGACAGTGCTGCATGGGATGACACTGACGTATTAGAGGGGAGATGAGCCCAGCTGTAAGGCAGATACATACACGCCTTTCCCACAGGGCAGTGTATTTCAGAGAGACGTGAGGGTCTTTTTATTTGTCCACATACAGGACCAATTACACCTTGCCAATTGCACTTAGTTGCTTTTTAGATATTAATATTTGACAGTTCTGTAGGAAAAAAGCTGAATAAGCATCACTTCCTCCAAGATCAAGGCCAGTGAATCCTTACAGGTAAGAAATCAAGCAAAGGGGCAAGACACTTGCATGGATGAGCAAGGAGCTTCTGTCAAAACATAAAGGGAAGGAGAAAGCTTATGGAAGCTTGTGGGAAAAGGGGCAGGGTTCTTGGGCACTTGGGAGGGATATAGGAATGTTTTCAGTGTGTGCAGGGATGTGATCTGGAAGGCTAAGGTCCATTTGGAATTAAATCTGGCAAGAGAGGTCAAGGACAAAAACAGGGGCTCCCTCCAGTACACCAGTAGCAACAGGAAGATTTGGGAAAACATGGGCCCACTGCTGATGGCGACAAAGGATCCAGAGATGGCGGAGTTATGGAAGGTCTCTTGTTGCTTCAGTCTTTATGGCTAAGGCAGCCCTCAGGAAGCTGTGACTCTGGGCAAGTGAAAAAGTCTGGAGAAAAGATTTTGTGTTGAGGAGGATCAGGTTAGAGTTGTGGGTGTCAAGGCCTTGATGGGATGCACCCCAAAGTGCTGAGGGAGCTGGGACATGTTGTTTGTAACATCATGGAGAGGTACATGAGAACTCGAACTTCAAAAAGAGCAAGAAGGAGGACAGGATCCAGGGAACTAGAAACCAGTTAAGCTCACCTTAATCCCTGGAAAGGTGATGGAATGGCCTGGTTGTCATCTCTAAGCGCGCAGACAAAAAAGAAGATTATGAGAAGCAGTCAACGCGGATCCACCAAGGGGAAATCGTGCTTGACCAACCATCCTTGTATGATGACTGGCTGGGTGGATGAGGGAAGAGCAGTGGATAATGTCTACCTTGACTTCAGCAAGGCTTCTGACACTCTTCCACAACATTCCCATAAGCCAGAACTGGCCGAATGGCAGATCCCAGAGCATTGTGATCATCATCACAGAGTCCAGCTGGAGGCCTGCAGCTGAAGGTGTTCTCCAAGGGTCAGCAGGGGGTCCAGCCTTGTTCAACAAAGATCATTAAAGGACTGGAGGACAAGCTGAGGGAGCTGGGCCTGTTCAGCCTCAAGAAAAGACGACTGAGGGGATCTTATCAATGCATAAAATGCTCTAGGTGAATCTGCTTTAGCAGGGGGTTTGAACTAGATGATCTCCAGAGGTCCCTTCCAACCCCAACCATTCTGTGATTAATTTCACAGCCATACAGTTTATGCTGGTTCTGCGTTTATGCAATCCAGACAAGAAGAGATGCTTGACAACGTTTCACAGTCATTTCTGAGTAATGTGAGGGGAAAGTCATTCAGTATTCATGGTGTCTAAAAGAAAAATTAGAACCAACAGGTAAATATTGAAGATTTGTATATGTAATTGATGTAGTACCAATTAATTTTCCATAGAAGAAATTATCTTCAGTGAGAGTCAGAGCAGTCTTGTTTGAATGACTTTTCCTTCAAAAGAAGAGCAAGGCTCACTTTCATGGCTTCATCATGTTAACTCTGACAATGCAAAGCTCCATTACTTTCAAAATTGTAAAAAAAAAAAATTCCTTTAAAATATGTAGCCTGGTCTGTTACTTGAAATAAGCCCTGTTTATATGTAATTTTAGAAGAAATATAAATTGCAATAGTGCTAATATAGAAACACGCCTGCTGGAAACAGCGTAAATTAAAATTAACAAAAGGCAGGCTGGTTGTTGCAAATGCTGTGCTTTAGAATCCATTCACAAACAAAAATTTTATGCACCAGTAATTTCATTTTGATTCTTTGGGTACCTGCTAGAAGTTGAAATAGACATTTTTTGTCTGAAAATTTCATATGATTAAATTCGTGTGGTATTTGATTACATTTTTTATTCTATAAGGATTTTATGTAAAAATTAATTTATTTTACATTTTAGAAGGGTCCGTAAAGATGATGTAATGTCCTAAAATACAAGGATGCAGGTTGCTAAACAATTTGATGTAAGATACCCTCCTTCAAAGCACTAGGTGGCAGAGCAGTGCAGGTTTCGGGCAGGTGCGAAACAAAAGCCCGAGATCTCAAGTGAGATAGGAAACAGTCGGATTCAAAGAATTTGCACCTATGTAAGCACAACATCTGCAAAAAGACTGAATTTGATAAATACGAAGAAAAATACAATGATTGTTATCAAATAAAAATTAATGTATTGTAATTAATTGTTCCAACTAGATTTAATTCAATCTTTATGGAGAGCTAATACACTGGCTTTTGTGTATATTTATGCACTTCTGCTCTTTCCTGGGTGAATTATTTGAAATTGCAGATTTACCTATCATTTCTCCTTAATTACGGATGGCTTTTCATGTTGGTTTCCATGCCTAATATATTCAGATAATTGGCATTTTATTTATGCAGTTAGAAAGTCCCCAAAATAATAGGTCTAATGGCATTCCAGTGAATTTCAAGGTATAACTGTGTTGAATTCATAGAGCCATAAGGATCTATTTGTAACCAACAGACAGGAACTGGGAAGAAAAGGAAACCAGTGTGGTGTTTAAAAAAATATTAGTTGCTCAGAAGGGAATTGTGCCCTGTCAAAGTTTTGAAATCTTTTAGAAGGACAGGAGTGAGAAAGGTTCCTGTGTCTTTAGAACTTGTGAATTAGTATTTAAATGAGATATAAACAAAATTCCTCCTTTCACCTCACATGACTGCATTGTGTAATTTATGCTGTGAATGAGGATCAATAAATACGAGA
This sequence comes from Oriolus oriolus, assembly GCA_013400235.1. Classification (NCBI taxonomy): domain Eukaryota; kingdom Metazoa; phylum Chordata; class Aves; order Passeriformes; family Corvidae; genus Oriolus; species Oriolus oriolus. The sequence continues at coordinate 10,131 of VXBT01008136.1, read as the reverse complement.
TGTTTCCAAATAATTTACCTCACTTTTAACCTGCCAAAGACGTAAGAATGGGACCAAATGGAAGGAAAACCCATGAAAAGAATGAGAAGAAAGTAGACTATGCAGCAGTGATGGATCCAGTTTTGCATACTCCTGTGTATATTCCTAGGAGATTCTGTTGAAGTCAGTGGTGTATTCAATTCTATTGAATTTGGTCCAATGTACTGAAACCCTGGGCATGTGGGTGTATGCAGGTATATATATTTTTAGTGCAGAGCATGTACCTGGGAAACTACTGCTGGATACCGCACAGATTTGGTTTACAGCTGGAAACTAAGATTGCCTTTGATGAATGTAGTAAATGGAGTCTAATTGGTTGATGTCTTTCAAACATACTGTATTTCAGTCTTCACTGTTTGAGGACAATACACATACTTAGGACGAAAGTTTATAGGATTTGTTTCATATTTTAATGTGCTGGATAAGCCTGTGAAAAAGAAACCTGAAACTGGATCAGAAGACCCAAAACAAAGCTTTTGTGGCATTGTCAACATACAAAATTTGGCAGGGAGTTCTCTGGAGTGCCACTGCTGAATCCTGTAGGGAGTTTTTTTGTTTGTTTTTTGTTTTGTTTTGTTTTTGTTTTTTTAAAAAAGCAAATTTCCTGATTCTAAAATGGTGGGTCAAAAATGAAGAAGCAAAGATTTGGAAAAGCACTCAGCAGAAATCCATAATCCTATCTTATAATTTTCTAGCGTCTTCTACCTTTTAAACCAATCCTAAGATTTGAAAAGTTGGGATATACTTATCCAAATACACAGATTTCTGTTTCCTTAGTTTCTTCAAAGGGTACAGACTCTTCTCTATACAAGATGATTCTGATGGAGTTGTTCTCACTAAACAATCATACAGAAATGTTCTGACATGTCCTGGATGTAAGATAGATTGACACTTGTTGTGCCCTAAATTTGGAATCATCTCACCGAGGTTCAGGAGGAATAGGCACCATAAATGCAGCATGTCATGGTGTAGGAAGGAAAATGAGCCCCTACTTACGGGGCTGCCAGCTTTTACATCCATTCCCAAGGTATACTAAAGCTGTTTCTATTCCCAGCCCCATCAGCTTGTCTGTCACTGTGGCTTACAGCTCTGCTTTCCATTATGCTGTAGCTCTAGAGCACATTATGTGACATTCTCTCAGTGGAACTAAGGATTTTGAACAGCCTGTTGGAAAAACATATATTTCATTTTATAATCTGGGATTACTATTAAGTACAAAGAATAGCGGTTTTGAAGGGGCTGTACTGAATAGCTTAAGGCTCAAAATTGACAGGCCAGTCCTGTAGGAGAGGTTTGTTCTAAATGTACTGGGTTTGGAAGTTCCTACTCATTCACCTTTTGACAGTTCCTACTCAGTCATACTCAGATCAAGTAGAGCATCTAAGGTGTTTTGAATAACATCAGGAGTCTGTCCAATTTTAGATATCTTACATAATTCTGTCTCTCAAATAGGATAAATGATACCTTGATCTTCAAGAAGCCAATTATTTCCTTAGGATTTCTTTTAAATGAAATTGTAATTCCAAGTGACTGAGAGGCATGCTATAAAACATGAGGCTGTTGGTTACAAAGTCAATTAATGAGATAAGGAAATCTTTATTTTTAAATTTCCAATTTTTAAAATGGAAGTCAAGGAAATAAAAATTAAGCCTGTCCATTTCCAGCACCCTTCACGATACATCACTTGAGCCCAAGGGTCCAGGTCTGCCATAGTCCTTTGGATAAGGTCATTTTTTAGGACTTTGGGAGAATGCTCACACATTTCAGTTTCTGTTGCCCCAGACGAATAGTTGTCAGGTGTTTTTGTCCAGCGCAGAGCAGATTACCACAGAGTTACTCTGGAAAAGGAACGGAGGAAAAGTTAAAGACCAAGAAAGTCATTGGCAATATGTAGAAGTAAGAGGCATCCAGTGTCTGTGTGTATAATACCAGGAGTACAACAGGAGCTGCTGCAAGAAATGCGACAGAGAAACTGCAAAGTGCTCGTGTGTGTGGCACAAATACCACGTCCCCACACATCACTTTGGTAGTAGCAAGTTATGTTGGAAGCTAAGTGGCACGATTACTACATGACAGGTGGCAAACTGAAGTGCCAAAAGAGCAAGTGAATTCCTCAAAATTGCTCCCTCAGCTGGTGGCAGGGGAAGGAACTGGAGCTATCTGCAGATTATCAGCCTGTTGTGTTCTCTGCTGTCACAGGTGAGGGAGTAATGACAATTATCACTTGTGGTGACTGTTAATGTGGCCAGGTTTGTGTTCTGATCAAGTAAACTACTGCAAAGATACCATATATGAAAACATTTGATGGGACACAGGCTCATGGGGGCCTTTATCCAGAGCTCTTCAGATAAACTGGAAATCTGGTTTATTACTAAATCATGCCCCCTTTATTGATTATTTTTTCTCCTTTCACTTGAAAACAGGAGGAAAAACAGTGAGATTTTTTGCAGGAAGCTTCCAAGGACCAAACGAAACCACTTCTCATCTGCAGAAGCAGTGTCTTATGCTAAAAGAAAAGCCACTCCGTGCAGTGAGGTTATTTATAAAAGTATGACTCAGCTGAACAACAATGGCAGAATCTGTCCCCAGGAATTTTTAATGTATAAATCTAAAAATAAATGTAATCCTAGAAGTAAAAGACTTCTACTCCACAGATTAGACTCTTTTGGTCCAGAAATAAGGTGCCTTCTTTATCTGCTATAAACAAGACATTCTGTCTAATAAGAAAAAGGAATAAAAAGCAACACAAACAATACAAGTGATTAAATTGTTAGGAAGAGAAACCCCAAGAACATAAGATCCAGAGATCATTCACAAGCAAAACCAGCAGTACCAATGTGCAAAGACTTGGTTTAGATAATTTCTCAAATCTTTTTTCCTGTGAGACACTTCATACTGAAAAATATGAAGGAAGAGAATCTGCAACAATTTCTTCTCTCTTCTTTCTGATCAAAGAGTTGTACTTCGTTTTCAAGCCACCAGAGTGTATCTTCCTCATCTTGCTGATTTGGCTGATACTAATCCAACAGGCAACCAATTGAGAATAGTTAGTTTTGATCAAAAGTAATTTAATTCTTTTCAGTTTATTGATGTTATAATGACGCTGATTGCAATCATCCCAAGAGCATAAACATTGGCTTTGTTAACATGATTTTCAAGAATTCTATCTGTATCAGGAGCATAGCACTTGAAGCAGGAAAAAAACGACTCCATAACCTTTGACAGACCTTATAGTTACATTTGGGTCTGACAAATATGAGAGAGAATCTGAGACTTTAAGCAAGATTCCTTTCTTTTCAAAGATAAAGCTGAAATGAAAAAGTGATGACCAGGGCTAAATATGTTTCTCTGAGTTTTCCCAGCCTGTGGCGGTAAAAAAAATAAAAAGCTGAAAGTTACTTGCTGAATTTAAAGCTGTAGAGAGCATTGTCAGGCAGGCTGCTTTGTGTGAATTCTGTATCTGTATACCAAGAGAACTTCTCTTACATATTCACTGTTGATCATGCTTACAAGTAGTTCTCCTTAAAAGAGCAAGGAGCAGAAAAAGCTGTGAGAAAATGTGAGTTACAAGGCCCCCGCTTCAAGAGTGAAATCCATGGTTACTTTGGTCAAGTAATAGGGATCTGAATTTCATCATTCAGCATCTTCCCTTAAGTCTTAGAGGAATAGTTGTGGTAAATAATAAGTATCTGACCTTCTTAGGTTCTGAGGAGGCAGGAGGGAGCATAGGCACCAGCTTTGAGGCTTATTCCTGCTGCAAGAACTGCCTTCTATTGTCTTCCATGGTCTCTTCGTGCTCTGCTTTCCCAGACTCCATCCATGAGGCAATTCTTACTGTAATGCTTGACTGTTTAGACAATTGCATTGTAATTTGGCCATGGTGGACTTCCCTTTGCTGCTTACCGCCCTGCCAAAATACGCATGCCTTTGGCATGTCTTGTGATTTCCCAACCTGATCACTTACTTTCCCCATTTGAAATTTTAAGAAAACAGTAACTTTTCAGCACCTTTCTTAAAAGAAGATCTTACATTTTATACAGCCTGATTTTCCTAGTATCCTACTCCTATTTTTTGTGTATGGCCTTAGGGCTTATTTCACCTTTGGTAAACTATTGATCTAAGCATTGTACATGGGCAAAAGCATGGTTCCATATTTCCAGCCAGCTACTGCTGAACTCTGCAGTAGTCCCTCTGGATTTTGCAAAAGATGAATTCATGCAAGGCAGTAATGAAGCACTATGCTCAGACTTCCTCTATTTTTTCATTTGAAATCCTGGACTGGCACAATTCCTGTCTCTTCCTCAGTCACTTTCTGGCAAAGCAAAATCCTGAGCCAAAGCTCCAGAACTGGTCAACAACTCGGCACAAATTACTTTCAGCATTCAGTCCCTGAGACAGTCAATAAACATGGAGGACTCCCTGTACCTTGTTGACTTCTTCTTTCCAGTTTGTATTTTCCTTTAAAGAAAAGCACATTGTGCTTCTGTGACAGTCAGCCCCTACAAAAGACAGCTTTGTGTCTGCACAGCTCCAGTGGCAGCAACACAGAACACTAACAACAATGAAGCGTCCGTGCTGAGAAGGATCCTTCATTTGCTCACCAGAGATGTGAATCCATTTTTTTCCTATTTCTGATCAGATTGAAAGACACTGGCAACATATAGAAGAAGAGGTTTCAATGCATCACTCATTATGCTGAGACTAATATGGCTTTATATCTTATTTTAGCTACAGAGGAAGTCCCAAGGCCATGGGGGGATTATCAGAAAAGCAGCAATATGGAAATGTGCATGGAGGGGGAAGGGGACTGAACAGCTGGAGAGCACTCGGTGCTGGTGCTCTATACGGAAAGCAGAGATCTCATCATAAGTGCCAAGACTTTGTTGTAAGCACATTAATCTCATAGGGTCATGCAAAGACAGCGTGGATTGTTGGTTGTGGACCACCACCAGTTATGGATTTTATATCCTGTAGTGACCATCACAGTTTTGGTGCCCTTGCCATGTAGTGTATCTGGCTGCTATACCTTTCGATTATTTTATGCACTGTTTTTCTTGAAGCCAGCAGAAAGCCATGTTTTGTAATTAATTAATTTTTAATATTGTATCTGTGTATGAGAAGTGGTTTAATTAGCCCATCACTTTTCTTGAGGGATAAGGTTTTTTCCTACTACTTATTCACACATATTCCATATATTCTTCTAAGTAGCAGAAAATTTCTTAATATTTTAAGAACTGTTATTGGCTAAACAAGTTCTCTAGCAGAGAAATTAATTACTTCATTGCCTTGTTCAGAAATTCTTTTCAAGTGGATGACCTTGTCACGAGTTAATAACTAGAAATGTGGATCACTATGGGAAGCATATATGCAAATTTAGCAGCTGAAAGAAAGCTGCCATACGGATAGTTAATTATGTCATTAAAAAGTGCCTTTTTACTTTCTCTCTGCCATTTCATGTATAATCCCAAATCTGTTCTCCCTCTTGCTTTCCATATTCCTTTGTCTCACTGAAGTTATCCACTTTGTTTCCCCATAGCCTCATCTCTGACTGATCTGTTGTATCATAGTATGGTTTGGGTTGGAAGGGAGCTTAAAGATCATCTAGTTCCAACTCCCCTGCAGTGGGCAGAGACACCTTCTTCCCATATTTTCTTCCAAGGATTGTGGTGGTTGGACTGGATGATCTCCAGAGGTCACTTCCAACCCTAAAATTCTGTGATCTATCTTTTTCATTGTTAGCTATTGTACAGAACCCTTGTCTTCACCCCCACTAAAGTCTGAGATCGCTTATGTTCTTCCCTAGCTCCTGAAAACAAATATTTCCTTCTTCTGATGTCTTGCTTTGAGATGTGTTTGGGACCTGGTATTTCCACTCAGTTTGCTGGGGAAACCACAAGGACACACAAAAGCTTTGTTCAGGAAAGGTGATGCTAAGTGTTACTAAGGAAGAAAAACAAAAAGACAGAAAGAGAGGGAAGCAGGCAGGGAAGAAGGCAGATCCAGTGTGCTTGGAGATGTGAGATTAGGCTCAGATGGAGAATTGCTCCAGCACTCACACTCCCAGATGCTGTGTGTGCGCAGCTGCAGCTGCATTCCTGGAGGGCTCCACCTCACATGCTTGGTCGTGGGGTTTTCCACTCCGCTAATTAATAATTCAACTGGGAAGACTGAGCAGCCACTGGCTGAATTATTGAAGGTGTAATTAAACTGGCAAGAGTTGAGGGGAGCATGTGAACACTTTCTTAGCAAAGATAAAGCATTTCCAATGGAACAAAATGTCACAGGTAAATTCAGTTACTACCCCAAACCTTCTCCCCCTCCCTCTGTTACACAGCTGAGGGAGTAGTTGTGAATACTGGTAGTGAGTTTTCAGGAAAACCACCCAGCTGTTTGGAAGGTGGCCATCTTCTGACACTACGGGGAAAAATGAGCTCTCATCTTCCACTTCTTTATCTTCTGTAGTACCAGTGGTGAGCTCCTGTTTAAAGGAAAGGTCACATCACGCCCCTGCATACAGGTCTGGGTAAATATTGAGCTATTGCATGTAAAAATTTAGCAGCCTCTGCACTGCAAAACTTAATACAGGCTGTGAAACTGCTTCCTGGTTACCTGGAGTTCCTCTGAGGCAGAGATAAGGAGCTCACAATTTTGTCTTATGTGTACCAGAGTTGTTAAGGGTTGTGACAAAGATATAACTCAGTAAAATTGGACCTGATAATGAAGCAAAGGTTATTTTAGGTGGGTTTCCTTTTTCAAAGACTTTGGCTAATTTTGGCTGTCTTGCTGTAACCTAAGAAGGCATAATCCAGCTGTGGAAATCAGGTTTGACAGGATTTTATTTAGCCTAGGAAATGCTTGCATTAATTCTGGGATTTAATCATTCCACAGCTAAGAGCTGTGGTTGTGACAAAGTTGTGATGGGTGTCTCTATCAAGTTATTCCAGCTCCTATGGGACAAAACCTGAACCTAAAAAATGCATGTTTTCCTTCTTTGCTTCCTTACCTTTGAGTTTATGACTGTAGTTCATGGGAGATGCCATTTCCCAGGGAATTTTTTTTTCCTTCCTACTTCAAATTTTGCTCCTTAGCTGGTTTTAGTTGGATCTTTTTGGGTTTGCTATCCTTTTTCCTCTGGAGAAGAAGAAAGACTGTGTTAATAAGGTAGAGTTGGTGTAACCTTCCCTTCAAAAGCACTGGGTTGAAGCAGCAGAACATGGACCGTCCATTTTGCCTCTCCCTGCTCCAGTACAGAAGTAGCCTTTGCCCTGCAAGTGTGATTGAAGCAGTGTCCAAGCCAGTGTCAGAGTGTGGCTGCTCCAAGTCACAGTCCAGCTCCTAGATTTATTTAATAGCCAGACAAATCGCTATGTTGGGCAGAATTCTAGGGGAAACCTGTAGCCATGGGAGGAAGCCAGAAGTGAAAAGGCATGGAGCAGTTGAGAGAATTTAATGAAACAAAATACTTTGGAATTTAAAAAAAAACAACACTGTGTAAGCACTCTAAAATAAAAAGGAATTTATCTCCATAGGCATAGACGGCTTTGAAAATTTCACTTATATTCTCCAGTCATAATTTTCATTTTTTATTTGTTCCAACTGAGCTTTTTTTGAACAGTTTATGACAACTAAGCAGCCAGCAGATTGTTTCTGTGTAGTCCAGATCCTCTTGGGAAAATGGTGAAGTTAATTTATTGAGCAATTATCCTATGACCTGAGATATGCCAGTAATACAGTTTGATAATGAATAAAGAAGTGTTGCCAAAGACAGTTAAAAGGCAGGTGAAATATGGTTTATTTTGGGATTGTGTGGGTTGTTAAGGAACAGGACAGGTGGCATAAGGAGAAGTTAAGCTCCACCCCCACCCCCCTGCCCCAGGTATATAAATGCAAACATCATATTGTCTATGCTAGCAAGGGTTCTGAGCACTTCTTTAAGCAGAGAATGAAGTGGGAAAGTGAGACTCGTATGAGATTCCTTAGGTAATTTCTGACCAATTGGCAGAGATAAAATTGAGTCTGCAGCTGAAATACAACTTAAAAAAGTCTTGAAAGCAAATATTCTCAGTGTTTCAGGCAATTATACAGGTTTCCCAAATAAACTGTAGTATTTCTTTAATTCACTCTCTTCCAGAAGTCTCCTTCCCTTTTGTGTTGAGCTTATGGTCTTTATCTCTCCAGCTTGAGATAAACCAGAGGCAAAATGCATTTACACAAGGCACTGTACTTAGTTACATTTCAGCTAATTACTGTACCGCTGACCTTCCCCTCAAAACTAGACTAGACTAAACTTCTTCAGTAAAATCATGTATGAGTGCATATTGAGCCAGCTGCCAGATATATTGGAGGTCACAAAGGCTGCCAGACTTGTGAGGAAAGCAAGCATTGGGAATAAGAAAACTTGTGCTGAATCATGAGGAATGGGTAAGCCAAAAAGAAGGATGCTGAATGAAACAGGGAGGCTGAACACAGAGGAGCTGTGGCTGGTACTGACAGAGACCCAAGTCACTTCCGACTGAGCTGGACTCACATCCCACATCCTTACTGGTGTGTGACAGTTGAGGCTGGGAAGGTTCCCTTCTGCTGTCATCGAGGCTGGGATGCAGGCACCTCAAGCATAGTTGCCAAACTGTGCTCTGGCAAGTTTTGCAAGGGACCTGAAGCATTTTGAGAGAGACATTTACAAGAAGCAGCAGCTCACGCTGAGAGAAAAACTCGGCAGAAGGGAGAGGTGCTGTTCTCCACAGAGGCGCATCACACCAGCAGCACATCTCCCACTGAGTTTTTGTCAGCATAGTGATTTGGGAAATGAATACATGGTCTGGCACACCAACCCTGCAAGTTGCTGAACCCTTGATGAAACTGTTGCCAGCTGTAATACGAAAATGCAACAATTGTGCAGTCACAGCTCCAGACCACATTGCGCCTCTTCTGATCTCTCGTGCTGTGCCTCCAAGATGGAGAGCTCTGTCTAGCGCAAAGTCTGCCAGCAGGCTTCCGGCTGCTTTGTCTTCTTGCAGGCGCTTGGGCAGACACTTAGGCAGACACTTGCTAGGTTTTCAGCTTTGCTTGTCCTTAGTCCCTTGGCCCACTTCTGCTTTGTGCAGAAAAAGCTAATAATTGTAAGTGATTTTGTAGGTTATACTGCTTGATGCCAGCTTTTGTCTCCATCTCTCCCAGTGTCTCCTGAGTGCTAGATTTGCATTCTGCAAACCATGGAATGAGTAAGATGCAGTGGGGATGACCACCTCAAATGAGAAAGAAGTCCCTTGACTGCTCCCACAGGCACGAGAGAGGCTTGAGAGAGGTCCATTCCAGTGAAAACAAACAAGAAAGCATGTTTGGGTGAGTGGGTGCTTTTAACCTGAAGCTACAAATGAAGGTCTGAGAGCTTGGGATTACCCTCTCTGTCCCAGAGTGGAAACAAAAGAAAGAGAAACAGATCCCCACAGCCAAGGTGAATTTCACTTCTACAAACCAGTCGCTCAGGACAAAGATAGTAACATTCACTTTACAACTATTCTCACCTTGAATGAGAAAGGAAAGCAGGCTGTTTTCATTTTCTTTTAGATATCCAGGGTGGTCTTTCTGCTGTGTCTGTCTTGTGGCTGTTTCTAAACATATTCATTTAAACTAAACTTTATTTTCCTAGAGGAAATAATGCAAAAAAAAAAAAAAAATTGCCTCTTCTTCCTTTTACTTTTATCCTGCTCATTGAAGATATAGGATACATGAGAATCTAGAACATCCATGTCTGCTCCCCACAATGTTTCAATAACATCTTCAAGTCTTAGGTCTCCACTGAGGTTTCATTTTATTTTTTAAAAAGTGGAAAAAAGGGAAAAGAAAATGTAGCTTCCAGCCAGCCCTCTTTCAACATGACCGGGTAGATCTCTAATCCCTTATCCAGATTCAGTGAACTTTTTCCCACAGGTACTAGCATCATGACAACTCAGAAAAGTAAAATCAAAACAACTGAGTGAATTAGCTGTACACTTTGCATGAAAAATTGTTCTTTGGAAGATGGATGAAGATGTTGGGGAGGAGAAGCTAATGGACAACAAAGAAAGGCAGGGTTAGGCTTAGGGGTAGGGT
>VXBT01008130.1:84642-160241 GCA_013400235.1 Oriolus oriolus | reverse complement strand
TTTAAACCAGATTGTAACACCTTGCAAATGCATCACAAATCTGAATAAATGGAAACATTGTCTTACCTTGTTAGTGCAGTTAATTGAATAAACACTTACAAATAAATACTGTAAATAATGTCTGTTTTTCCACCTACTCAGTCATTCTTGAAACAGTAATGAATGTCTTTCACATAGGTCGGTTCAAACAGATTCATCATAAAAACAACTCTAAATATTTCATTACCTTCTACTCTGCTATTCCTCGGTCACTAAGTTACCATGGTTGTTTTTGTTCTGTTAAATGATTGATTTCACATAGGCTTTTTGCACTTCCAGGTGGCAGCAGCCAGAGTATTTACTGCAAACTCTTTCACACTGTGTATGCCATGCCCAGGAGGAATAAAAGACACACCAGGGAAACCACTTCAGAGCTGGGGTATCCAGACACGTGTAGCCAGCTCTGCTATATATTGCCTTCTAAGATCTGTTTAAGGAAGGAAGAGAGGAAACAGAAGTACAGATTACAGTTTAATAAATGCTGCTACATTTTTCAGCTTGACCTTCAGTATTTCAGCCAGGTTTGGAACCGTTTGCCCCATACAATATATGACATTTGGCCTCAGCTAGGGCCCTGAATGCATTCATGGGTTTGGCCGATGGGGCCGAAGGCTGGCTCTGGCACAGGACAGCTGGGTGAGCTGGGATCCTTCTGCAGTAGTGACAAAGAGACAAGAGAAGCTTTATTTCTTTCACCTCTGTGCTCAGAAGCTGCTTTCAAGGGTCTTGGTCCTTGCCTGTGGTAGGTTTCCCTTAAATACTTATAGAAGCCGTACAAATCAGCACTTTCCTGCAATAAAAAATTAATAGCTACCACAAAAGCAATTCTAAAAGAATCCATAAACATAGTAACTTTTTTTCCACAGGTATTTTTTGTGCTTTGTGTATTGTGTGGGATTTCCCCCACTTGCCTTCATGTAGGGAAGAAGAAACGGTAGCAAAAATAAAAATGAGTAAAATCAAGACAAGGCAGATCTAAAAATCTTTAGACTGTATATCCTCCGTATTCTGTACACACTGACAAATACTAATTTCAATTTATTATTGTCTTTAACATGCACAGTAATTTTCTTGACTATGAACTTGCACAGTATGATTTCTTTCTTTTATGTGTGAACCATGCTCTGCCAAAATCATATGTTGCCTATAACAGAGGTTACTTCAGACAAAATTTCAAGCAGTATATTGTAACCATAATTTTTCATCAATTCAAACACAGTAATTCTACTGTCTGAGAACTGTGATATTGCCATGACCTTTCTATCTTCTGCTCTTTGTTCCCTGGTCACTGATGATTTCCATGCTGTTTGGTACATTTGGTACATTTAGACTTCATTATTCTACTTGAAAGCTCAACTTCATTGCACACTCTTTTTCCCTATATTGAATGGACAGTTTATGTAATTCAGGTTTCATCTGCAGCACACAATTGTTTGCTACAGGCTAACTACAGTGTCTGTGTTTGAGAAGATAATTAGAAAAAACTTATCTCTTCCCCACGAAAAAAAACACATGCTGATTAATGGAGGAAATACTCTGGTAATACTTCCAAACAGATTTATTGTTCACATGCAGAGTAAAACTGAAGATCCATGCAGTATCACATACCTCTTCATGTTCATGTCAATCTGTGGCAACTCTTACAAATAAGTGATCAACAACACATGTTGTCAGGTTCAAATTTACTTTGAAAATTTTAAATAAACACTGTATGAAGTATTCCAGATAAATTTGAAGGGTGGAGTACAAGAAAAATAAACAACAAAAACCCCCTAAAACAACAACAAATCATATTAATAAATTTTTCCAATAATTAGGCATAATTATAATACTAATATTTCATTCCCTTTCACAAAGGGTGGACTATTGTATATCACTGAAATTCATGCTCGTAACTCAGGGTATCTACTATAAGATGCACAGTACATCTTGAACATATCAAAGAAAGACTGAAATATGTTTATCTATCTATCTATCTATCTATCTATTTGCAGTATAGACTTGATGGTATTGAATTAGGAATGTTTATTCACTCCCAACTTTTAACTATTCATTTATTTAAATGCAGAAGCTGACACCAACCCCTACTTCCTGAGATGATACTGTTTTGGAAAGAGAAAAGAACATTGAAAGCCTGAGTCCTTGATATCTATCAGACTGGAATGTAATGGACTTAAAACCTATAACTAGCCAGGTCTGGGCTTCACAGCTGAATAGTTCAATCAGTAGCTTTTTATAGTACACTGTGGTAATTACCTCTTACATGAACTATCTGTTCTTGAAAGAATGACACTTTAATCAACTCTATAGAGATCCTGACATTTGAGGTACCCTGTGCTTTTTATTGTTTGGAGTTATTTTGCTGAGGATATTTTTGTTTTGTTTTGTTTTGAGGTTTTTTTTTTTGGTTGGTTGGTTGGTTGGTTGTTTTTTGGGGGTGTTGTTTGTTTGTTTGTTTTTGTTGTTGCTTGTGGGTTTGGGGGATTTCTTTTGAATCTGCAGGTTTTTTATTTCCTTTTGACTTTATTGGTGTCAAAGGAAAGATATTCGGACAAGGATACTTGCTCAATACTACAGCCCTTGTTGATAATATAGAGAAAAAGGTTGCCTCTTAAGATAATTTAATATAGAGAATATAGTGCAGAGTCTTTATAAATTGAAATTCTCTATCATTTAGATGTTTTGGTAATTTTTACATTGAATCTTCACGTACTTTTGTCCTTGGAAAAATGGTAATGCAATACATAGCCTGTTGTACGTAAAGATTTAAGTGAAATTTTTCTGCATTCAGTAGCTGCTTTGTTGATGACAGTTTTGTCAGGCAAGACATTTGTTTCACTCAGGTTTAGATTAGAAGTCAGACAGAATTTATAAAATTACTCTAGCATAAGCTATAGAAACATGAGAAGTGAGCAGAAGGATCATCTACCAATGTGATATGGGACACAGTGATGTTTTTGGAGCAAATTTACAAACTAGCGTAATATGTTTCTTGACACTTCATTACACCCAAGCTAGAAAGTCCCTGTGACTCAGTCAGCAGTCTGGATCCTTGTAAGGACAATAAACAAGATATGACAAGATGTAGGTTAAAGCCAGCATATACTGAACAGACATAAAGAGTGGCACCAATTCCAAATGCAGACATCCATATTTCTACAAGGTCTCTGATGGTTCCATATGCAACCAGAGTCATGTAGACAAGGTAGTCTGTTTTTTAAAAACAATTTTGTGCCTTTCACCCATTCGACTTAAATTATATTCCCATTTGTATTTATGCATTTTCAAAATAAGCATGAGAACTCCATAATGAATTAAAGAAATTTCTTCTGGGTAACAGCAAATTTATTGCAGTTAATTTTTTTTTTAATGATACTCAAAGAGTGGAGAACCAGATGCTTTAAACATCCAAATTTTATGACACTTATGTGCCAGTGAGCAGATGTTTCTAAATTTTCAAAACCACATAGAACTGCTTGTAGGCAGAGATAAGTAATTGACATTTAATATCAGAAAAAAACCCAACCCTAAAACACATCACAAACATTTTCTGCAACGAAAAGATAAGTAGCATCAAATACATCGAAAAAGGAATATTCTTTCACACTGATTGTGTAAATGAAAGCGTAATTCACAGAAATTTGTATATTGCTTATCGAAAGCTAGTAAAATATTATGACCATGCATCAGTCCATGTAACAGACACAGGACAGAGGACTGATCATGTTGCTTTCTGATTTTTCAGAGTTTGTATATCCTTAAGCAGTTTTATTAGAGCAGAATTTTAATAGACTCATAAACAGGAAAAGCAGCAGTGGTATAGATGCTTTACAGTGAATCCTGGTGAGACCCACTAAACCCATGTTGCAACAAAGATAATACTAACAAAGATTGTGAGCAAAGAAAAAGATCAAAAAGATCCTGGAAACAGAGGTCAAGAGGAAACAGTAAAACAAAGTGTCTCCTGTTTGGGCAATGCAAAGGAAAACAAATTTCCATCAAACTTCTCTCCCCTCCCCCCCTTTCTTTTTGTGCTCATTCTTCACAAAACCAAGTAGATAAAATTTGTGTTTCCTGGAAAATATCAGATTGTTTCCTGAATTATTGAAAGTCCTTATATATAATCAAAATATTGATGAAATGTTACTGTCTACCTGCAGATATGGACTGCTCAAGCCACAGGAGATGGGTTAGAAAGCTTCCAGACTTAAAGCCAAATAAGTCATGGACAACCTTCTTGCAGAGAAAGAGAACCAAAATGCCCCTTCTTCTACAAACCCGTAAAACTCCACTTACAAACACGATGGTACACGTTTCTACAGATTGATTGATACAAACTTGATTGACAGTCTTTATTAGCTTCTGATGGGAAATGTCAGTGATTCTGGGGGCGGGAGAGATTAGGGGAGGTGCGGTGAGGTAGTGGAAGACATAAAAATGCAAGATGAGGTGAAGCAAGGCAACGAAAAAAGGAAAGGAGAGATGCAGTTGCTCACCCTGAGAAATAAAAAAGAAATTAGTAATATTTTGTTGATTGAAAATTATGAACAAAAAATGATGAATAAAAATTATTATTATTTTTTAGTGTTCCATAGGTTTCTTTTGGGATGTAGATTATATATTATATACTTTAATATTTGTAGAATTTATACTGTGTGGTCAAACCTTAAAGTAAAGGAGGCTTTAAAGTTCTAGTCAACATTCCTTCAAGTTGGTATCATTGATAAAGGAATTCATACTTCATGCATTTTTAGTTTCTTTTTCTCCAAAATAAGGTTTGATTGTGACTTGATTTAGTTTTTCATGCATCTGACAATGATTTATTTCCCACTGGTAGCTAGTGATCATAATCAAAAACTTAAATTAATGTGTAAATATATATTGGAGTGTGTGTTTTCAGGAAAGTTACACATTTCTCCACACTGAGTTGGAACTTGTGATTGATTTGATAAAAGCTATTTGACATAAGGGTTTTGTGTTATTATATTTATGTTATTTTAATACTCACAGAAGTGTTTTTTACAAATAATAACGCATCATAAGATTTCAGAAGTTTTGTCTAATTGTGGAAGGTGTGTTAATTTGCTAGTCTATAAATAAGCAAAACCTTAAAGATACTGTGGTCTAGTAAACCCAGAAGCATAAAGAGAGATGAATTATTAACTTGCTTATTCAAAATAAACCTTTTCCTTTAGGAAGCACAATTAAAGAACATTATTTTATAAATATTTGTTTATGAATAAAATGACTACTTTAAAACTCTTTGGGTTAATAAGAGACATAAGAACTAATCAATAGAGATTTTCAACTTTCCTTTGTCACATTAATTATGGGAGTGAGAATATACTACTTTTCTTCGGTAAAAAGCTGATCAATGTAATTTTAGGTAGAAACATGCGGATACAAAATTAGAGAGCAAACAAAGACCAAAACCAGGGCAAGCTGAGCATTTTAAAAGCAAGCCTAAGCTTTTCTGAGCTCCATATCTGGTCAAGTGTTTCTTATAGTCTTGTAGTGTCAGCATTCTACAAGAAATTCAAGATAAATCCAATACTCAAACTAGCTCATATTAATCACTGCCTAAGCAAAATAGTAAATGCTTGTATTTCATTTCAGAAAACATGTATGAATTATTCACCGATACAGTTTTGTCCTTCTTAGAGGCTAACAGTTTAATTTCCTTTCATAGTTATGTTTACAACTGTATTAAATGGCAGCTTCTCTTATGAAAAAAATGCAAAATATTTTTGTACTGTAATTGTATTTAACTTATACAACAAAAGTTGCAAGTCCACTAGCAAGACCAATAAATATTACTCATCTGTTCTGCAAATGTTATAGAAAAGTGACTTTTTTCACTAATTGTACTAAGGAGAAGACTTTAATATACAACATCTTTTCTGAAAGAGATGCAGGACCACCCATGCCAGTGATCATGCTTGAAGCTACCAAAACAATTACTGTGCAAATTTTTCCAGTTTACAGAGTCAAAGTCCAAACCTTGCTCTTGTTAATTCTGCATCCTGCATAAACAAAGCCATCTCAAACTTTTAAGAATTTAAAACTAATTTTTGGCTTTTATTTTAATGAATGAAAGTATCCATGAAATTAGTTGTATTATACATGTACACACATACACATATGCATACAGAGAAATATAAACATATGCACAGATATGTCTCCCTAATAATGCAACCTATTTTAATGAGAGCCAGCTTCAATAAACAAATTGGATAAGTTGTTAGGTTTTAGTTCCAAAATGGAAATAAAAACTTGAAGGCACTCTATTGGCTCTTTCTTGCTTGACTTGTCACAGATCTTTGGGTTACCTCTTTCCTAATGAAGGTAAGCTTCAGTTTAAGAGATATATAACTCATGTTAAAGCCAAGATCAAAGAACCAAATGGAGACATTTTTAAAGTCTAATGAGGTCTTTGTCAGATTCCTTCTTCAAACTTCCCATCAAGAAAGGCAGAAAGAAGGACCAGTCAAGTATACTGAGAATCACTAAGTTTCATCAGAAATGTTTTCAAAATTTACCAGATGCTTATGTCCACATTTTATAATTAATTCTGTCCTTAGTTCAGTGGTTGAAATTATTGTTCTAAATAGGGTCTTCCTCATTTGAAGCCATCATCTCCAAGCAGTGAGGGAGATAAAGAGAATTGCTGCAAAGAGAAACATGACCATACAAAGCACTCTTCAGGGCATGTAATAAAATATTTAAATAAACAAAAACCTCCTAAGCCCCTGTCCTAATGATTGGATTTTAGATGTTTTGTCTACCAAGCTGTCTGTGGTTTAAAGTGATAGCAATGCATGAAGATGCAGAATTGGGTAATTAAGGACCACTGTCAGTGCCTAGAAAGACAAATGATAACCTTCTGCTCTCTATGTCCATATTTTGTGTGTTGCTAATTCTGCTACCATTTTTATTTGCCTATTACATATTGCATACACCTACGGGGTTGCATAAATAATGATTAGGATATCAAACATATTGATTTTGTCAGAGCGGCAGTCATTTTCTATTTTACTGCTTGAATTGCCGTTAGCATCTAATATCTCCTCCATATTTAGTGAGGAGACTAATAATGGTAAAGATAATGGTAGCCACTGACTATGTATCATCAAGTAGTGGAGCAAGCTGCCCAGGGAAGTACTGGAATCACCATCCCTGGAAGCGTTTAAAAAATGTATGGAAGTGGCATGTGGGGACATGGTTTAGTGGTGAGTATGTGGCAGTGCTAGGTTAATGGTTGGACTTGATCTTAGAGGTCTTTTCCAACCTTAACAGTTCTATGTTTCTATAAAAGAAGTTTTTAAAACAATTTAAAATTTGCACATCTCACAGTAGTAGATAGGGAGGTCATATTTGGAAAACTAATTTGCAACAGGGCTATGTACTGAAAATGTAGTAGTCAGGTAAATGAAGTGCTTGAAATGTTAAAATAACAGGTTCTGTAGGTATATTGTAACTTCATTCTTAATCCCCTAGAGATACATTAGTAATTTGCCAGCTATAGTGTTTATTTCCTTTGCTGAAATTCTCCTCTCTTTGGGACATGGTAGAAAGATATGAATATAAAAAGAAGTCACATGACTCTAAGTTATATTGTTCTGAAAGCTTTCTGCCAAGGAAGCAGTAAGCTTTCAGAACAAAAAGAAGCATGATGGGGAGGCTAGAAAAGATTTCACTAGATCTCTTTTTTCTCTGCATGGCTGAAGTGCATTTTTCCAGTAAATGTTTTGGAAGATTTTCTTCATCTTTTTTTGCTTGGAATTCAAATATTCTCCTGTTGCCTTGATTTTCACAGTTCCTCAATGTTTTTAATTCTGTAAATAGAGTTCCCACGCACTGTCTGTAAACATAAGCCATGTTTAAGCCAAGCTAACCGACCTGAGATGTTTTCATTCTTTCTCTTAAGGCGGAGAAGTTTGATGGATTTATCCTTTGACCTATGTGGTTGAGGGGTGGTAATTTCACCCTCCAATCCATGGGGTTTTCTAAAAGTGTATAAAATAAAGAAGCGGGCCCTTTGGCCTGGGCTTTTGGGCTTTTGGCTCTTTGCTCTTTGATCCTGATACTGGCCTCTGTGTGTGCTCCTTCGTGTCCTCATGCAACATTCTCCTTTGGGAGAATAAAATATTTATTTATTTATGTGTTTACGGTATTACCTGGTGTACAGTGACACTATACCTCAGAGTGGTCCAAAGATGCACCAAGTGAGTTTTAGTTTTGGCATTAAGAATCTTTTCTTTATCAAGGGGGCCAAACACTGGAACAGGTTCCCTACAAGCATGGTCAATGACCCAAACCCATCAGTGGTTTAGAGCCATTTGGATAAAGATTTTAATAATAGGCTTTTACTTTTTATCAGCCCCAAATTGGTCAGGTGGTTGGATCCTTGTAGGTTACTCCCAGCTGAAATATTCTATTCTATTAAATTACATTAGGGGTTAGTATTTATTTATTTTACAAAATCACTCTTAATATTCTTATTTATATTTTGTGAATTGTGATTATCTCCTGGTGTGGGTGGACATGGTATTTAATTGAGCCTGGAAGTGTGAAACTATGCATTAAAAAGTACAGTGAATTATGATTAATTGCTCTGTTCCAATACACTAGGAACTGTTTGTTTCTGTGCAAGTACCTCTTCCTGCACATGTAAGGCACAAAATGTTCTGCTGTAATTTTATAACCCCAGCACAACTGCAGAGTGGGAGAAAAATATGCCATATATGGTAATTTGATGCTAGAGGTTGTGGTAGGTTAATGCACCTTGATTAAAGCATATTGAATATGTGGAACATATTCACAGAAAAATAAGGAAGGATCATCCTCCTGAAATTATCTCACAAGATTTACAAACCATTTATTCTGAGTTGCAACATTAGAAGAACCAGTTTATATTTATTAACAGCTTATTGTGGTTTCCACACTCTTCTTTTTGTATGAAATATTATTTTACATAGTAAATGCATTTGTGTGACTCACACATATGCATGGATTACCATAAACACAAGAATGAAAATTTGTTCCTCACATTAGAATAAAAACACACAGCAATCTCCTTTCCTACAGCCTGGAATGATGTGCTCCAAGTAGAAACATTCAGTTACTGAAGTCTACTGTAAAATCTCTATTCATTTAATTGTGGCAAAAGATTAATTTCACTTTATGTATTCTTTATTGTCCCATTCTTCTTGACATACCCTCTTATAAAATTTCTGTATTTTTGTCCCCACCTATTTTATCCTGTTTCAGTTACTTTTCCTTTCTGCCTTCTGCTTCTATCTGATACTCATTTTTATATTAATCTAGCCACTGAATCTAGATTATCAAGGGTAGCTTGAAATCTAGTAATAAAATGTCAAATAATTTTTTAAGACATCAGCAGGAATACAAAGAAGAGCTTGGAAAAAGCTTGCACTCCAGCGTAATTTGCCACTGTTGTGCCGGTTAAGATGTCCAGCTCTCCAGACAAATTGCCCTCATGAAATTTCAGTGCAACTGTCCCAGCTACTGATAAGATTCAAGATTGGTATGTAGTGCTGTGTCTCTCCCACTGTATACACCTCCAGGAGAAAACAATCTGAGAATGCTGCAGCCAGTGTGTTTGGAACCAGAGACAGGAGTGCTGCACTGGCCTGAAGGAGACAGCATGGAGGAATGTGATAACACTAAAGACTAAATTTATAGTAGTCAAATGACTACTAGGACTGTTCTCTGGCACAGGTACCTACTGGCATGGGATTCCAAGCATCTCAAAAGGAGTGACCAGTGTAAATTACCCACTGGAATGGTCTTTAGCTCATGGTATCTCTAGAGCCATATCTGAAAACTGATTGGATGCACATCAGTTTTTTCAGGACAAGGTGATATTAGGAACCATGCTAACAATAAAACAGTAAAAATGCCTCCTATGTAAATTAACTGCCAGTGTTTATCATAAAGCTGTCTTGAATTAATTTAAATAAATAAAGGCTGTCACTGCAGTAGTGAATTAAAGTAGGAGATGCCAAATTGTGGTGGGCTTGACGGGGATTTCAAACAAAATAGGAAAACAGTTTTCAGAATCGGTTATGTTCTTATTCGTAAACTATTGTGAAATTCACTAAAATCTCTGAATCAGAAGTTACTGGAAATGGGTTCTTCATCCTGTAGCCTATATATTTTGAGACTAGTTTTTTTATTTTCTCTGATATGCTGAGAAGAAATGCCTTTCTGGTTCTTCTCCCAGCTTTTACTAAAGTAACAATACAAACTAAATGTTGAATAAAAAAATAAATTACATATATCTCTGAAAACAACTCCACCATAGAGGGTATAGTACAATAATGTAAAAACACAGATGAAGTTCTGCCTGCAACTGAGTTTAATCAGAAAAAGAAAGATTCATATTTGGTAAGTAAGCATATTATTTTGTAGTAGACTCACATGGCTGTTGTGCATATCATTACTCTGAAAATCTCTTTTTCTAATGGCAATGGTTCTACAGACATGTGTTTTGTATTAAGCATTCAATACAGAATTAATTAGATCGTTATATTTTGGTTTCATGGACGTGCATTATTCATCCATCTCTTAATACTATAACAAACTTTTCTACTTCCACTTAGACTTTATTGTACAGACTTTTACAAAATATTCCTTTTATACAGCCTTTATATCATCCATATTTATAAAACAATTTTATTTATATTCATCTACCTCACTGAAAGTTAGTGCCTGCTGTAGTATTTTTTGAACAAATTCTAATATAGGGGAAAATATATTGAAAATGTGCATGTATTGGTACATATTTAAATAAAATACAGGCATAAAATTTCATCATAATGAAATTAATTCTAAAATCATATATCAGCTATCATGTAAAAAATAAAAATTATAATTATAAAGAATATTTTTCTTGAAACAATATATTCCTGCAAATGCAGGAAATTCAGTATTAATTTTACCCATAGGAGAAGTAAAGACAGGGGAGCTAAGCAAAGCAATCAGCCTACTGAATTCTACTTCATTGTAGTAGGTCTGAGTTCATTAGTAAGGCACTTTAACGCTTGTTAATACAGGATTTGTCCCCACTTTTGCTTCCATTTTTGGACAGTGGCTGTTGTCTTGTCATCCTGTGCCATCTGCCAGAGAGAAATTCAAATTATAAGCAGATAGAATAATTCCCTTAAGAAACCTTTTTCAATAAAAGGAGCTTATAAACCAATTGCTTAAAATTAGATGGGATTATCCAAGTGGCATGATATATGACATACAACAAGGGATAAGGTCATTTATCCTTTTAAAACCAGTGACATTTGAGACAGATAATTAAATTTTGAGTGGTTTTGACCTTTATCTAATCTCACTTATATCTTAACCATTATAATAAAGAAAACTGTTGCCTGCAGGTAAGCTGTAAAGGAATGAAGAGTTTCGTGAATTGTCTGGCATAGCAATGGATTTTTATTATTGTTGGAAGGCTACCATTAGTCTTTGTAATTATAAACATCAGATGTCATTATCAATACTTACAGCCACAATAAGCTTTTTGTCCCCAGCTGTGCCTTTTATATAGTATACAAGTTAATTTTATCTGTATAGTGCTTTCAGTATTCACAGTATTCTTCCACCTAGATTGACACAAAAATACTAAAAACAGTGAAAAAATTATGTGTTCAAATTAATTATACAGCCTCAAGTGTTTATATTAGAGATGCTACTTAATATCCAGAACTGAAAAGAAAAAAGTAATCTAGGTATTTCTTCTGAATTTTTTCTTCCCCTTCTCTTTTCCTTTCAATTATTCCTTTATCATGTTTCTTCCTTCTCCATCGCCTTTCCTCTACAGCTGATGATCTGCTAAAATTTAGTGTTACCTGTCAAAACAGATATTTGGCTCTAAAAATGCATCTAAACTATTACATAAAGAATGGGGGTGTGCACAACTAAGAACACGGCTTTGATAAGTGTACTCTTCACTGGGTGAAAACTGGGTAGATGGGTGAACTCAAAATGTAGTGGTGAATGGAGTAACATCCAGTTGGCAGTCTGTTCCAAGTGGCAACCTCCAGAGCTCACTATTGGGCCTAGTCATGTTTAATAACTTTATCAAGGGCCTGGAAGTGGGGATCAAGTGCACCCTCAGTCAGCTTGCAGATGACACCAAGTTGAGTGAGAGTGTTGATCTGCTGGAGGGTAGGAAGGCTTTGCAGAGGGATCTGAACAGGCTGGATCAATGGGAAAAGGCCAATGGGAAAAGGCTTAGCAAGGCCAGGTGCCAGGTCCTACACCTGGGTCAAAACAACCCCATGTTACAGGCTAGGGGGAGACTTGCTGGAAAATTGCATAGTGGAAAAGGAGCTGGGAGTATTGATCAGCAGCTGACTGAACATGAGTGTGCCCAGGTGCTCAAGAAGGCCCATGGCATACTGGCCTGTATCAGTAATAGTGTGGCCAGCAGGACCAGGGTAGGGATTGTCCCCTTGTACTCTGCACTGGTGAGGCCACACCTCAAGTCTTGTGTCCAGTTCTGGGCCCCTCACTTCAAGAAAGGCACTAAGGTGCTGGAAAGGCAAAGCAGCTTGTGAAGGGTGTAAAGAGTAAATCCTTTGAGGAGTGGCTGGGGGGAGCTCAGATTGTTCAGCCTGGAGAAGAGGAGGCTGAGAGGAGATATTATTGCTGTTTACAACTACTTGAAGTTGCCAAGTAACAAGTGATAGGACAAAAGGAAATGGCCTAAAGCTTTGCAGGGAAAGTTTAGCTTGTATATTAGAAAAATTTTCTTCACAGAAAGGCTATAAAGTATTGGAACAGGCCGCCCAGGTTGAGTCACCATGCCTGGAGGCATTTAAAAGATATGTAGATGTGATGCTTAGGGACATGCTTTACTGGTGAACCTGGAGTGCCGGGTTAATGGCTGGGCTTAATTTTCTCAAAGTTTTTTTCAAATCTAAGTGATTGAATGATTCCATGACAGGCTTGAGGAGTGGGTCCAGTCCATATGAGGCTCATAAACCTCAACAAGGTCAAATGCAAAATACTGTCAAAAAAACTGCATGATCTTTAAAGGTTCTTTCCAATACAAACCATTCTATGGTTCAGTAATAACTGCTCTTGTTTTGCCCCTGTTCCACCCTTCCTTCTCTTTTTTATTATTTCTTATTTCTGTCAACTTTTATGGCTTTCATTTCATGTTTGTCTTCCGTCCTCTTTTACCAGGTTTCTACACTTGTGTCAAGCGTTTATTTACTTATGCTTTCCTCTCTTCCTCCTGAACATTGTCCTTTCACTAAGCACTTTACTGCAATGGATGTAAATAGACTCAGCAGTGAAGACTACTGTTCCAAAACAGATCCTTCACTTTCATGTTAATGTGCAGCTTTTGCTTTGTCAGAAATGGGAGACAAACAAAATTGCTTTCAAACAGCTCTTTTTCAAAGATTTCCCAGTAGGCTTGTTCAGTTTTGTAGTTCATTCATCTCTCCGTCAGTGATTTCACACTGTTAGAATTTCTTTACATTTTTATTGTGTGTTTTTTTAACACATAGAATAACCTCAGCCTGAACATATTCAATATCTATCCTTTTTCTAACTTAACCAATTTGAAATCTCTCTGATATATCTCCCACTTTAATATTCCCTTAAAAATATGACAGTGAGATTTTATGCCTTCCATACTCACAGATTTCAAAATGTCTCACTCCAACACATAGAAAAGGGGAAAAAAAAAGGAAAAAAAAGAAAAAAATAAGAGGACAAAGCCCTAAATCCAACCTTTTATTTCATGCTCTCTAGCTGTCATTCTGAGTGCTTTTAAAACAAACATATAGCCAAAGCCTAATGACATGGATATAATAGAATTATGAAAAAAATTCTAATCCATACCTAAATGGTTATAAAACTGGGTAAAGAAACCTCAACAAAACAAAAAAAATGCAACTTCTGTCAAAGATGGCTATGCATACTCAAATGTTCATATTGTTTCCAGACCATAGAATTTGTAGTTTATTGCCCAATAAAATTCAGCTAAATAGTTTCAGTTGAAAGTGTTCCATATGCTTCTGTATCTATTTTAAAAAAGAAATTATCTGTGCCTTTAATGTTTCTGAGTTCTAAATATTTTTCAAAGTCAGAAAATGCTGAAAGAACGAGATACTATCCTTCTCAGGACAATGAGAGAAACAACAAATAAATAAAGTAAAAAGATTTGGTTTTTAGCTTCTGTAGATAAGTAAAATTTTATGGAGTTCAAAGGGACATATTTTATTGTAGAGATTCTAGACTTTAATAGCTAGGGGAGAGATTGGTGCAATCTGCAGCAAGTGATGACAAAACAACTGACTTGGAATGTGGGAGAGAAAACCCCATCCCTAGAAACATTCAAGATCAGGTTGGACAGATATCTGAGAAACCTGATCTATCTGAATGTGTCCCTTCTTGTTGCAAGGAGGTTGCACTAGATGACATGCACTTAGATGACATTTAAAACGAATACAAACTGAGGTTTGAATGTTATGTACATATTTTTTTCAGAAGGTAAAACTGTGTTTAGCCTCATTTTGAAAGTTGTGTGAAGGTTTTTGTTGTTCTCTTATAATTATTTCTCCTCACTCAGAATTTGCATTTTTTCCAGTATTTAGAGCCTGTCATATCCTACAAGATATGTACATAAGTTTTGATCTATGAAATGTTGGAATCAACAAAAAAGTATCAGTTCTCTTCACTAAAATTATCAAACCCTAAGGTAAATCTTTTTCATTATACGTGTATAGAGCCATTTGCCAGGTTTCTAGTTATTAAGGTTTCTGTTCTGAATTCCTTCCAGTTATCAACATGTTTTGTTAAGGGGACATCTATGAGTAAGCATATCTTGGTAAGCAGGCTCTACCTGAAGATGAGATGGGAAGGAACTAGTGATTTATTACTGGCAGCTTCTCTTTTGTCTCTACATCTAAATCAATAAGGTTATTTTTGTGTAACTTGGTTGGCTACATAACTTTTAAACTTCTGCCTCAATTGGTATTACTGCAACTCTGCTTTTTCCGAAATCACCAAAATCAAGCAAAGTACCTGTTAAAACACTTTCAATTATGAATGGAAATAATGCTATTACATAAGTACGCTTAAGTACTTACCTACATTTTGAAAGGGTAAAGCCTAAGTGATTTGTGATGTTTTCCTGAATTGTATCTATCCTTGGTGCCAGATTTTATTTGGAATTATAATTTGGGTTTATGGTTCAACATTGTTTGTTTATATTCTGACTATTGTTCTCATTTTTCAACCTTCTTTTTCATTTTTTCTCAAGCTCACAGCTATGTTTCACATGCAAATTCCATCAGCATAGTGTATCTGCTCTTTCAGGCTCTTAATGAGAAACATTAATACAAACTGAGAAACAGCTCAAGTGACAAAATCATGGTTGACCCACAGCAGACAGCAGAAAAATAAATCTACAGTGAAATATGCAGACATCACATAATGACAACCCACATTTCCAACTGTCTTGTTTAACATTTAGAGCACATACTGTCACTATATATCAATTGCTAGCTACTTTTTCTTGTTTTTTTTCTTACATTACTGCATAATTTTGGCCTCTGAAATCTAAATCATACAAGAGGTTAGACTTTTTCATATACATTAAAAATAAGTAAAGTAAGTTAGATAAAATGATAGTAAAATATTTAATGATTCATATATATACCAGGGTAACATATTTGTTTCATAAAATAATTTTTTACTATTTACATAGGATGTATTTTTACAATACATCGAATACTTCAAAGGACACGGAGACAGTTCCATGTTCCCCAGAAAGGCTGTGAAATAAAATGTAGAATTTGTTTAATTGCAATGTTTCTTGAAGTACTCTAAAGAAGGATTAGGACTAAGCAAAAGATTAAATGTACATAATTAATCTCCAGTTCAGAGATATGGGAATATTACAATGCCAAATGCCATGTTGCAACTTCGTATTAGCACTAATTCTACAGAATCCACTGTATTCAATGTCATCTTCAAATTGTCTTGCAAATGTTATTTTACCAACAGAACTGTGCTAAACAAAGGCAGTTATTGTTCCATTTGGTGGAACAATAACACAATTTGGTGGAACAATAACACAATTTTCTGTGTATTGGCTACAGCTTTAATGAACAAGGTCTTTTACAGCCTAAGTTATCCCAAATTTTAGATCATGATCCCAATATTGATCAAGTTTTTGGTTTTCATCTTCTGAAAAGTCTATTCAGTATTAATATGTGATTGATTACCATTCACAGCTCTGGATGACTTCCCAGCCATGTTTAATACATAATGTTTAGACCAGATTGCTCAGGGCTGTGTTCAGTTGGATTTTGAAATTTACTCGAGGGATAGACACTTCACAGTCTTCCTGTACAAACTGTTTCTGTATTTGACACCCTCAAAATAACCAAGCAGTCTTTGTATGTATGTGAACTTGAATTTTTTGTATTTAAGAGCATAACCATTGCTTCTTGTCCTTATTGGACCACAGAAAAGAATTTGTCAGTGCCTTGCTTGTATCTCCCTCCCCTTTGATAAGATTTTTCTGACCCTTCTGTTCTCCAAAATGAACAGTCCCAGATATCTCAGCCTCTTCTCACATGACAGATGCTCTGGTACCTTTTATTCCT
Source organism: Oriolus oriolus (assembly GCA_013400235.1). NCBI lineage: Eukaryota > Metazoa > Chordata > Aves > Passeriformes > Corvidae > Oriolus > Oriolus oriolus. Next base: position 143,544 of record VXBT01008130.1, on the reverse strand, counting down.
CTCTGGGGTAGACCAACTGATCAACTAAACAAAAGGAACGAAAAAAAAGAATGGGCTCATAGTGCCCATCATTTAAGCCTCCATTTACCACAAGTCTATAGCTCACTGTGGGCTATGTATTCTGTGACCCTTTCTTATATGTGGCAATTCTTGGTCTGCTGCAAAAAGCTGAGAATTCTTAAATAGCCTTCTTTGTAACCTGTGCTTCCACGGCAATCACCAGTAACACTCCCTACTGCTCCTCCTCCTGCTTGTGGGCAAGGACAAAGGTAGATTCACATTTTGAGGTGGGTCTAGCTGACCGTCCCTTTTCTGCTTTAATTTGAAGTGCTATCCTAAGGTTCTCAAAGCAAACAACTTGTCCCAAAGCTAGCGACTGTGCCTGAAGGAAGGCATATGCACACACTCTCCCACAGATATGCTATGTCTCAGGAGAGGAAATATTTTAACACTGACAGCTTCACTTGGTATTCCTTACATGCCTGACAACCTTTCCCCTCAAGCTGAACTAATCCTCCTGTTGTCTTTCCTTGGCACAGGTTCTTCTGGGACCTGCCAGGTGTCTGTGTAAAGTGCTTTCTAAGCTGGGAAAAGGCTACAACAGTTTATAAGTCTAATCACCATACATTGCAGGTTAATTCAGTCACTTAATGCAGAAAATCTTCCTCCATTTCTCTCCTAAACTTGAAACATGAGATTTCTGTTGGATTATATGAACTTGCAAGGCACATCTGCTCTAAATTTGATGCCCTGCATAAAAAACAAAGTCATGCTAATTACCAAAGCCTGTCAGTAGCAGTTGGTTTTTGAAATAACTTGAACTTTCAATCTTAAATAAATTTGCATTATTCAGAAAAGCCATACAAATTTTTTAATGCAAACTGTGTGAAAACAAACAAAATTGATTCTTTTTCCCCCAGTGGAACATGACCCTGGTGTTCACAATATAATTTCCAGCAGACTGACATTTTGAGTGGGAGATTCAACTTAGGGACAGAAGAACTGTTTGAGTAAAACTATTTCTCTTCATTGATTACAGAGTGTGACTGTATTTTAACACAAATGTCTCAGTTGACTAAAACACATTCAAACTTGAAGGGAAAAAAAATGTCCAGTTCTAACATTTTTTTCTATTGTTCTATAAGTTACATCAGTACACTAAGTGAAAATCATTTTATTCCTTTTAGAAATTGACTTGCAGTAACAGGAAAATCGATGGAGAATCTAAACTCAAGTTACGAGGTACTGCACATAAAGATACATGCAAAATTTGAGTAGCTTGCATTCAATAAAAGTTCATTTAAATAAATGAGCATGTGCTCATCCATTAAATAAATGAAACCTGTGGTGAAGTTTTGGATAATTGCTTTAAAATTATATTCTTGAAGATGTCTAGAACTTGAGTAATATCAAAGGAGCATACTATTCAAAATGAAATTTTAATTTTGGTCGTGCAAATGAGCAATGTTCTTGTGTGATAACAGACATGTCTCTGCTTTCACAAACATTAATCTTTTTCTTTATATTTTTAGGAAGTGCATCTTTATGCTACAATGTTTTGTGGAATTTTTGCCTATTTGTGCATTCACAAATATATTTTTTAGAGTACTTTACTAATGAGAAGCTGTTGTGGTGTTTCTTCTAATAACTCAGACTTTCAAAGTTTTTCTCTTTTGTAATGTGGATTATTATAGTATTTTTAAATTTTAATAAATACAGCGGTTAGGATAAAGAATATATTGAGTACCCAAGTCATTTGTGTAAAAATACAGAGAACCATTGAGCAGCAATTTTTCCAGTCACTTCTAGAATCTTCCTTAAAATTTTTATACTCCTCATAGTTAGATGTTGTCCAAAGGAAAAATACCAAAACGAATAATTTAGTTACTATGCCGATATATTGTTTTGGATACAGATACCATAAGAAGTGTCACATTCCATTTCCAGCATAGGGAAAAGATCCAAAGCTTCAAACTGTTCTGCAGTGTTAGTTTGTCCATGCTGCTGGATTTGCTCATTTTTGTTTGAACAGCTGAAAATTAACAGCTAAATATTTAACTTTGAAGTGAATGATTGGTATTCATTTGCAGACTGAAGTACATGACATACTGGTAAACACATACAGAAAAAAACATTTAATATGTGCTTGTATGAAGAGTCTTTTTTGATTGTCAACTACTTATAGTGTACCCTTTGAATAAATTTGTTTATTGGTACTAAATCATTTATTAAATTTATTTATGAGTTGGACTCCTCAAAAAAGGACTACTGTTTGAATCAATACATTGTGAGATACCAACATACACAGTGAGAGAAAGATGAAAAAAATCAATACAAATGCACAAATGTATTATGATAATAGCAACGTTATGTACTTATATACACCAACATATTTAATTTCTTAAAATCTATCCAATTTCTAGCTATTATTTAAGCACACGTGCATTAACGGGAAGAGAGGAAGAGGGGGGGCAAGAGAAGAAAGAGAAAAATACTGTAATAAATATAAAATGTCATTGCCATAAGAAAAAGCTGCTTGATATGATATTCTTAATTTACTTCACAGGTTTCAAATACTGTTTATAAATCAAAAATGTGTCAAAAGCATTTTGAGAACCTTAAACTACAAGAGGGCTGTTCTGACAAGAAGAAAAGGCAAGACAACATCCTTTTCACTGCTACCTAATAATTATCTGTCTCTCTTGATATCTATATTGGCTGGATTACAATTTAAGTTCAAATATTAGTTCTTTAAATGTGAATAAAACTGTTATTTGGTTTACTAGACACATTCTGTATATAAAAGTAAACTTTACAAAGTTAACAAGCATCATATAATTTTCCCAATATATGTATACTATGCAAACATCAGCCAGAGGAAGATTTTTTGTAAGAGGATGCAAAAGCAAATACCATAATGACTACTAAATTATTTGTTCATTATTATGTTTTAATTTTTTAATTAATATAAATTTAATAAATGTTTTACTATTTTATTTTAAATTTACTTTACACAACAAGGAGGGGTATTTTTAATTAGTTTATTTATTTTTACATCATAGTGTGTCACTACATAGAAATTAGATGTATGGTCAGATAGAATTATTAATCACTGGCAACTCTAGCCAAAAATCAGGTTTTTAAAAGGAGAATAAAAGAGGAGGGAAAAAAAATAGCAACCTAAGCTGGACTTCTGTTTCCTGAGTCATGACCTTTATAAAATTGCAAACCCCATGAAATAAGGAATGTGCCAAAACATTGAATTTGACTGTTAACTTAGAATCTTCCTTCTATTATTCTTCAAGTGTCTAATCAGTAACAGAAAAGCATGAAGACCAATCATCAAATGAGTTCTGCCATGAAGAAAATAACGTTTAATAAAAAGTTTAATGTCTGCTTAGTTTCCCCCTTAGTCCATTAACCATAACTCAGTTATGTAAGTAACTGAATCACGTTCCCACCCCAGTGTCTGACGGCTAATGACCCCCATTTGCTTCAAGGCAGATACTACAAGCCAGGACTGCTCACTCCTTTTGACTCCAACCAGATCCCAGCATCTGGCATTTACTCCTTGCAGCACTCACATACATGCAGAACAGAGTGTGAGATTATGCAGAACTAGTTAGGATTAAATAAGAAGACAGGACAGTCTGTGCTGATCAGGAGCAAGGCTCAGCCAGAGAAGCATACTGACTGTCCCGTTTTACACGTGGACACGTCCTTCTGTCTGTTCCCTCTCTGCTCCTTACCAGTTTCCTTCTGCTGCACATTTTCTTATGAGTTTGCACAGATGTACTAATTGCCCTGCAGTATCCCAACTCCTTGTATGTCTTTAGTTCCCACTTTTTAGCTACAAAGTACAGGTGATCCTCCCCAGACCTGTGCCTGGAGTTTTTAATAGCCTGTCAAGTACTGTGACTGACAAGGTTTGTTTCTTGCCAATGTCTCCATTATTGTTTGCCTGTAAGGCTCATGTCTCTGTATGCTTTTTATGTGTTGCCTTCTCCTTTTCTTTATGATCACATTTGACAAGGTCTTTAATCAGATAATCTTCAGGGAGCAGACATGCTCTCCTTCCACACATTCGTACTAAGACCTAAAAGGGTAAAACCTTGCATGACACAGTCTGACCTCATAGGTGCCTTTGCACTGAACAGAAGGCTGGCCTAGTGGCCTTCTCAAGTGCCTTGTGAGTTGAATTACCCTACTGTTCTATAGGAGTGTTCAGGAGATGATGCTATTTTATGGATTATGTTCAGGCTGGTTAATACCTATTTACTGACATCAGGGGGAGGAGATGTTCTTTGTTACAAAGTCTGTAACGTTACATGCTACGTAACTGGCATTATCCAAGACATTATCATGCAGGAGTATATTTGGATAAGTATTGAGATTTTTCTTTGTCTCAAGAGTAATACTTCCTTTGGTAGATGTTTACACTAGATAATGTTTTGATGTAATCAAAAAAAGAAAAAGCAGACATACTGAAATTGACACTCATAAAAATCATTCCTGCAGCTCAGGACAGATGCAATCCCCTGGAGTTATTTCTTTATATAACTCTACTGTAGTCGTGTTATTACTTCACACATATATGTTTCAGCCATTTTAATGCATTAATCAACAATATTTGGAATATAATCTTTTAATACACCCATGAGTTTTCCATGAGGAAAGGCAAATTTGTTGTCAGGAGGAATACCTTGTACTGGGTTTACATGGCAAGGTTTTGCTAGCAGGAGGTGTTTGTAATGTAGAGGTGACTCCTGTGAGAAACTGCCAGAAGCTGTTCCCCTGTCAGCCAGTTCCAACCAGCTACAAGGCAGACCCACTGCTAGACAAAGCTGAGCCAACCAGCAACATCAGTAATGCCTCTGAGATAACACATTTTTTAAAAACTAAAAAATGCTTCACAGCAGCTGGGAGAGAGATGTGAGAAAATGTTAGAAAAACAGCTCCACATATATCAGGGTCAGGGTAGAAGAAGGAAAAAGGCTCTGTAGGAGCCAGAGCAGAGCAGAAGAGCATAAGGAAGAAGAATCAGCAGAAATGAAGTATTATGAACTGAACACAACCCCTATTCCCCATTCCCTTGCTCTGCCTGGGGTGCGGGAAAGTGGGAGATTTGGGAAGGAAGTTAAGCTTAAGAAGGGAGGGGTGGGGAAAACATGGTTTTAGGTTTTTTCTTATTTCTCACTATCCAATTATGCTACAATTAAATGGCAATAAATCAAATTGAATTTCCCTAGCTGAGTCTACTTTGCCATGATGGTAACTGGTAAGCCATCTCCCTGTCTTTACCTCAGCCGACGGGCCTTACAGGCTTTTTGTCCTATTTTTGTCCCCTCTGTCCTGCTGTTGGGAGAATTGTGGTAGAATGGCTTGGTTAGGCACCTGGCAGCCAGCTGACGTCAACACACCACATTTCTTTAAAATAATGTCTAAATATTAATTTCCATAGAGGACTCATGTGATTCCAGAAGCTTCAGTACCATGTGAAAGAGACTTACGGCCCAATGGTGTGTGTCTCATTCAGATTTGAAAAACTTCTTTCTCTCCTGAATGAAAAATTTTCTCTTAGATTTACAAACCTAGGTTCACACCTACGTGAACATATTTTGTATATCTCATCAGAAATATAAGCTGAGATATTCAGTGTGAAAAATATAGGGAAAAAGTGCAAGATGCAAGGGTATATATAGGAATGAAATGGAAATAAATATAAAGGAATATTTGTGGATATCAGTCTGATCTTCTAGTTTGTCTGATATTTGCAACAAAGTCTGTGAAATTTCACGGAGTTACTGCTCCGGTTGTGATTATTTATGATTTTCATCATATTTCTCATCTGAAGACACAGCTGATGGCTATTTTGCATATTTTCTTTCTCCTTTCTTCCTTTAATTTTTTTACTAAAACCCACACATATCCCCTTCAAATTAATTAAATAACAACAGTTTTAGGCATCTGCCGAAAAAATAAGTTGTCTTTAATAGCAAAGCTAGAGCTTTTTCATAATATGGAATTGTTCTAATAATTTTGGTTCTAATAAATCAACATGGTTCTAGAATAACACTTTTTAAGCACTTGTGTAATTAGGCCCTGGTGTGAGGAATGTTCAAAACCAAATTATTCTTTTTCCAGCTCAGCTTTGTAGGGGACTGATTTATCAAAACCTCCCAAAAAAGTCTGGGGGAATCATCACATAGAAACATCAGCATTTTCTCAGCTCTTGCACAACCCAACCTCGATGCAGAAAATTCAAAATAATGCATGTCATAGCCATTTTTGCTGAATGGCAATGCAAAACCAACAGAAGAATCTCATTTAAATGTGCTTGTAAATTGTGTTGAGAACTAGGCATGAAGTACAGTCAAATACAAATCAATACAGGCACATATATTTCTTTCATATCCATTACATTTTTCCTCTACACTGACCACAAACTGACAAATTAGAAGTGACTTTTGTTTTAGGTATCGGAAATCAACAGAAGATAAAAAACAGTGTTTCATGGGACTTCATGCATTGAGTCTTCCTTCCCTGATGAATGATCATTTGTCTCCATGGACAGCTAAAACTTTAGAGATGTAATGTGAATTACAGATAAATTAGGGTTGAAACAAAACCCACACCAGGATTTCTCCAAGTTAAAAGTGTTTCCCATTACCAACAGCTCAGCATTTTGTAACTTATCCTTGATTCCTCCATCCTGCCAATGCCATTCAATACCTATCCTTAGTTTACTTGACCTGACAGTAACATAGTCCCATGAGTGTAGTCTTCACTTCTTAAAATCCTCCTCTAAAGTGCAATCTCCAACAAGCAGAAAAGAATTGGATTCTCAGATACTCTAGCAGAATAAAAAATAGCTGTTCCTTGGAAGACAGTGATAAGCAGATGGAAAATGCACCTTGAGAGTTTTGTTAGCTTGGAACATTTCACTGCATGTTCTCAACAGCTGTTAAAGGGAATGAATTAGTTAGCACAAATAATCAGCATGCATTTTATGTAGTAATGCTGATCAATGAGTTTCAGGTATAATATTCTCCCACTATGATAGGCACCTTAAAAATGTACCTTCTCTTGTAAGAATGATAATTTCAGAAGTGTTTCATCATGGGACTACATTTATTCTGACTGAAATCATGTGGATCCTACATTTTAGTTCAAAGACAGCAAGTGAACCAGTATGTATCCTTCGCCAATTAATTATTTGCCCATTGTTGAATTTATATCAATAAACTAATATAAAAGTGGCAGACAAGGTTTATACTTCTAAGAAAATCTTTATCCATGAGAGACAATTTGAGTAGTTTTTTTAGCTAGGTAAGAATTAAGCACAAATCTAAAAACATTTTTACAAATGTAGAAATTTCACATGTTATTCTGGACATTCTGGCACCATCTAGCATGTCTTCTGTACAAAAAACCTGTGTTTGGAGCATATTTCCTTTTTCATAACTTGACATCTAAATAATTTTCATGGATTTTTTGAATGGACTTCTGCCCAGCCTCTTTTTAGAAAAGCAGCATATGGAATTGAACTCAAGTGGTGCTCCAAACAGCTCAACATTGCTCACTATATCTTTGTATTGCAAAATCATTCACTCATTTCTCAGATGATCTCTATTTGTTGTATGCTATTTCCTAAGGTATTGTTGTATCTGTTTAGCATTTAAATTCCCTCTATTTTCTTCACAACAGCCAAACAATGTTGGAATGTGTCTTCACCTCTTATGTCCCTGAAATGCAATAGGCTTTACTTGATATTCCCGTATGGATATGATTCCAAACTTCAAGAGAAGAAAATTAACAGATCAATACATGCATCTTAAAACTTATAGAGGGCTGAGAAGGTGGAAGATGGGAACAAATAACACACTCCATGAAGTCTGTCTCAATTCCTGCTACTGCCGAGTGCTCTAATCCTCCACGATGTTGGGGGAAAAAAGACTGGGATGAAAAAAGTCTAAGGAATAATCAGTGTAGGAGACATGACATGGATCAAGCCATTCTGCACTAAAGAAAGTTCTCTGATAGTAGTCTGAAATCAGCTTTCTTGATAGCAAGACATTACTTTACAATTCAGCATTCCATTAATATTTACCCCAAATTCAATTGTCTGTCTTAGGTTGCACTGGGAACTTTTAATGACACAGAGATTTTAAATGGCCAGTGAATTTCTTGTATAAATTGTCAATGACTTCTCAATAGGTTGTCACTTTTGACTGATCCCTACACTGCTGTTCAGGCAGAAGGAGTTGAAAAATATAACTTTGAAGAAAAAGCGAAAAAATATTCTTACTTGGGCTGTAGTTACAAAATTTTTGTGACATAAACCAAGGCCATTGTCAAAATACTCAGGCCCATACACCTCCTCTGCAGTTTTTCTTTGTTTCTAGTTGCTCCTATTCCACTGGAAAAAAAAACCCCAAACTATTCCACTGAGTTCTATCATCTGATTAATTTTGCAGTCTTATAGATGTCAGTACTGAGATTGAGAACTAACAGATGGAAATAGAAAGGAAGAATGCAAAATCCCTTTTGTGGCAATAGAAATACATGCTGGATAAATGTGGTAAGCTAGGGGGGAACATCTGCTTGTAAATATCCTTCCTCACCTTGTAATTAATATGTCTGAAACTTAGGAGTACCAAAGTAAAATCAGAGCAAATACAGGTAAAATATTTACCTCCCTCACAAATCTGTGATCTAGAAAGTATTCCCAAACTCATAAGCAGAGACAAAGCACCTAGTTGTCTTAGAAAAAGACACGTCACCGTAGTAAAAAGCGCTCCTTCTTTTTTTTTTTTTTTTTTTGAAAATTGAAACATTTGAAACCATAAGTCTTTAATAGAATGCAGTTAACCAAGGCATTTTTCACATCAGATTTTGGAGGAGAGTGCAGAAAAGGCAGCCAGAAACTCTGGTGAGGACAGCATAAAACCGCTCAGCAACAGTGGTGATGTACCACAAGGTCTGGATAAAACAGCAGGGTTTGTTGCCTTCAGGAGTTAGGTGGAGGACCATCTGTGTCATCAAATGAAGGAGTTACAGAAGAACTTCAGCAGCCTGTGCAACACAAGACATCACCAGAAAGAAATCAGTAGGACCTTCTCTGAGACCCTGCAGTTATAAGAGGAGTCTACATTCCCAGCTCTACTGAATGAGGTGTGGTAGAGTCTGTACTTTTGGGGATGGGAAATGGACTTGCCTATCATGGTAAAGGCTAGAAGCTCATGACGTGATATCAGAAACTGCTCCCCCTGCCGATTTGCAACTGTAGAAGAGATTTAGTGCCCTGGAAGCAGGGCTGGGAGCTTTGCCCAGTGAAACATTGAGCCTGACCCCTACAGCAGCATCAAGAAGCAACCTCATGTTTGTAGGCCTGATTTTATTTGGAAATTGAGCCAGCTAGATATCAGCTGGAGAGAAAACATAGCAGTGCACAAGCAATCAAGGAGGTTTCTTGAGTGCATTTATGATAACTTCTTGATGCAGATAGCCAGGGGAGGGAGTCTGGGCTGTTGGACCTCATACTTACAAACAAGGAAGACATGGTAGGAGATGTGTATGTTGGAGGTGGGTTTGATTGCAATTACCATGAGGTGGTTCCTTTGAGGATCCAGATGGGAAAGAACAAGGCAAAAAGCAGGATCACAACCAGGTATTTTAGGTGTATAACCCAGCGTCAATACTGGGGTCAATATCGCATACTATTTTCTTTAGGGACTGGATGCTAGGATTGAGTACATGCTCAGCACTCCAAATGATATAAGAATGGGAAGAGTGCTTGATACACCAGATGCTGAGCTTCTAGAGACTCAACAAATTTGAGAAATTGGCCAGTAGTAACCTCATTAAGTACATAAAAGGGAATTGCAAACTCCTGCACCAGGGGAGGAATAACCCCCATGCACCAATATATGCTCAGGGCTGTCTGGCTAGAAGCATCTCTACAGAGAAGGACCCGAGGTCTTGGTGGACAAGGAGCTGACTGGAAGCCAGCAGAGGTCACCTTTGCTGAAGGTCACCTGTGTCCTCGCAGAAAGAAAGGCCAAAAGCCTTCTTGCCTGTACTAGGAAGTGTATTAAGAGAAAGTAAAGAAAGTTTTTCTCTCCCCTCTACTCAGGACAGGTGAAAGACTTCTGTGCCCTTTTCTGAGCTCTCCCACACCGAAGAGACGTGGAGCTGCTGCAGTTAGTTCAGCAAAGGGTCACAAAGATGATTAAAAAATTGGAGCATCTTTCATACGAGGACAGACAACTGGAATTGTTCAGACTGGAGAAGAGAAGGCTCAGGGTTTGATCGTATTAGTTTGCATAAGTACTGGAAGGGAGAGTGTAAAGAAGATGGGACCAGACTCTTCTTCGACATATCTAGTGACAGGACCTTATAAGAAAAATACTTTTTTACTTCAAGGAGTGGCTTGAAATGAATTGCTTCTCGAAGAAGTGGCCCAGAAAGGTTTGGAGTCATTATACTCGGAGGTCTTCAAACCCTGCCTGGACATGGCCCTGGGCAACTTGCTCTGGGTGACCCTGCTTGAGTAGAGTGTTTGCACTAGATATCTCCAAAAGTTTGTTACAGCATTATCCATTCTGTGATTCTGTGATTTGCAATTATTGCACAAGTATAGGTAACTCACTTTAAAAAAAATAAAAAGGAAAAGAAAAGAAAGAAAAAAGAGAAAGAGAAAAAGAAAAAAGTTAAAAGGATGACAGACCATTGTGCTATAAATCTCAGAAACTCAAATTATGTTGTGAAAAAATCATTAAAATAATTAAAATAGTTTTTAATTTATTGAAGAAATTTACAAGTTTCAGTTGCCTAAACATCAGTGTCAGGCAATGTGGGATATTGTCTTCAGTGCAAATGTGCAATCTATTAAATTCTGCATCTGTCAACACAGTGGAGATACCTGGAAACCTTTGTGTATCTCAAAATGGTATTAGGCACCTATGTTTAGACACCTTGAATTCCTTCAAAATTCCAAATGCTTGGAAGCAGATTTTTTTATCAATTATGAATAGACAACAGGAGTTGGTACCCATTTAGCTGTGTTTGTCTTTTTTTTCCAAATCTATCTCAGAAATAGGTATTACTAAATATGATCACTATGGATGCTGGGAGCAAAAAACTCTCACCTTCATATTTTATTTTTACCTCAGCAAACTCTTAAAACATCTTGAAGGATTATAATAGGTCCTACAGGAATTGTAAAGTTCTTCAACATAATTTATAAAGCCTGTAGCAAAGTCAATCTTTTGCTTACTGACATCATTCAGATACAAAATTCCTCCACAAATTATCAAAATTTATTCCAAGTGTGGAATTTTATATTTTATGCATAAGAGAAAAAATGAAATATCAGATTTATAAGACACACAAAAATCACAGTTAAAGTGGTGACAAAAGCAGAGTGATGAGACAAAAATTGCTTTGACAAAGAGGGAATATTGACTAAAGAAAGGTGAGGGAAAGAATAACAACGTGTGAGAAATCTTTTCTGTCTAAAAACATGAACTGCAATGATAAGCTTTAGAGAAAACAGTGCCATTTAAAGTGGCTTTAAGTATTGCTTCAAAAAGCTTGGAGCTCTGAATTTTGACCAAGGTTTAATAGACTAGAAGGAGTGTTGACCCAGAAGAGATTATTACTAGTCTTGCATTTTTTTAACATTTAAAAAAATAGTAAAAAGCCACTTTAAACCTCCAATTATAAACTGTGTTAAAATTCTGAATTATGTTTGGATTTGAAGGGTCATCCTCAGTGTAGTGGGTTCTTGATTTAGGAAACTACTGTAATAGGATCACCTATTGTGACTCTCATTCAGACAAACTTAATAACTTTTGGAGTACAGGAGGAAGGAAAAAGCTTCAAGATTCCTCTTGAGAGACAGGGATATTAGTGTCTCAAGAGGTTCTTTGAAGCATTATGGGTGGACTTTAATGCCTTTAACATCTTTTTCATGATGTTTTATAAACCCCATTGAGCAGGTTCAGGTGAAATGGATTAAGTATCAGTAACTAGCTGGTACTAAAGCTACCTTTTAGACACTTATAATCTTAATGTAATCAACAGGTGGCTATATTCTATTAATTGAAATAATTTTTGCAGAAGATAACCGATTTATTACATTCTGTTTCAAAATGAAGCTGTCAATTTTCAGAAAATTGCAAATAGAAGAAGAATCTGCCCCTTCTACAATTTTATCAGGTCATATCTAATGTCAGCTCATTCCATGGAAGTAAGTACAAGCTGAATGTTCTCAGTGCAGCTCAGGAGGGAAGACACAGAACTGTTTGTAAAGGAGCTTGTCATGATTGCCCTCCACAACTCACATCAAGAACTTTTCATCAAAATAGATCCCAAAGGCACCAACATTATTTCCACAACATTATTTTCAAAAATTTGAAATAACATATTTACTGAGTGCAGAAAAAATGCATCACAATGAAATCTGACTACACTATTAGTTACTCCAGTGTTTATATAAAATAGTTCCTCTGCCTTGATTGAAATGGTCTGTAATTTAAATAAGTGCAGGAATAGAGGTTCAGTCCTTTAACTAGCATTTGTCCCAAATTCAGATTTTGCAGTATCTTTCAAATATTATTAACAACTAAGACAGAATAAATATTATGTTAGTCTTATTTTTCTTATTTTCTTGTCTATCTTTTTTTGAGTAAATACTTCATAGAACTACATCTGAAATACGAAAAAAGAGAAAATAACTGTGAAATAACAGTAAAATAATGTAGTTGCATATTTCTTTAAAAGCAAATAAGGTTGATGTGCCTCTTTGCTTTGATCATACCTCTTTGCTTATAATAATATAAAACCAGAACAAAATCACACACCTTCATAAATAAAGGCTTGAAACAAAAACCTAAACTATTCTTACACAAATTAGATTTAAGCAACAGAAATTTCATGGAAATGCAGGACTACACCCTATATCAGGATGAGTAAGCTTTTTTGTGCTTGTTTCTTTCAAGTTTTCCCCCCAGTAGTGTAGGAAAATTAACCATTAATTTATAACTTATCCTTTTTTCATTTTTATTTTCATGCACGAAGTATGACACGATGTGAGTAGTTCTACATTGCATAATTGTTTTGAAAATTATTATGCTAGTTCTGAATAAACTGGCTTCAGGTTTTTGAGATCACATAGCAATGCTAGAGTGTTATTGCATGGTCCAGCTAATAGACACTGCTTCTTTAACTATGCTACTTGTATTATGCACGACATGAACGAGCTCCTCAGGAGCTACTCTCAGCCTCTTGTACGACACTTCATTTTGTAACAGAGATATGTTGGGTGGTATTCTGATCAAATGTAGACAACTACTGTGTATATTAATAATCACAGTCTTTCCCGTCAGTGGAGAAAAACAGTTACCTGTATAAGACAATTCATCTTGCCCTAAAATAGATGCCTAAATTAGGTCAGATGAATGGTACTCTGAAAGAGAGCATTTCTCTCAGCTGACAAGACTGACTAACAGTCACTACTGAAGACTAGAGACAGCAGTGTAAATGTAATGTTCATGTTGTGTACTGCTAAGCTGGTTGAGGTGTGTCTCATGTATTTTGTGAGTATGTATGTAATAGATTTGGGTGAGATCTTTTGTAGTGCTGAGAACTTGTTTTGTACAAGGAAACACTTAAAACAGATACCTAATTTAATTGTATAATTATTCATGTTTGTTGTTGAAGGGCTGTTTATTTGCTTAAAATTAAATGCTGATATGAATAAGTAATTAATGGCAATTCTATAGATAGAGCCACTTTAATATTTTCAGCAATGAATTGACCTACTAGTACAACAGTGGATTTCACTTTACAATGAAAGGTATTGTTACAGTGAAAAAAATGATGATCTTACTCATGTCACCAATGTCAAAGATGAATTATTTCATTACCGATATCATAATAGCTGTATCCTGATATAAAAAAATCTGCTTTGACATTCAGAATTTCTGATTCACCCCAAAACTTGTTGTCAAGCATTTACAGAGGCATAACTAACAAAGAAAGCAGTTCCCAGAATTTACTCATCATAAATGAAGAGATTACCAAGGAAATACAGAAGGCCAGCCTCCAATTACAGTGGGGAAAATATTTAAATTCCAAATTTGAAGACATATTATATATTAATTGATCCAGAAATTAAATGTGTGACCTCACAGACTGGTTGGGGGAAAAAAGAAACAGGAAACTGTAAATAGAGGAAATGATCCAAAGCAAGAAAACAAAGAAGCATAACAAAAGAACCCACCAGTGACTAGAGATTCAGTGATGACATGGGGCACCATCATAGCCTCAAATATTTTATTTTATGAAATATGTGTGAAATAATAAGTCTGCAAATTTTTTAATAATATTTTCACACTTAAAATTCCAAAAAGAATTACCAAATTAACAAAGCACTATGATTGTAATCTCCTTGAAGAACAGGTGTGGCACAGAAAAATTTGAGCCTTGTTTTTCTGAATATGACGTGGCCCCAGCCCAGGGCCAGTTGCCATTTCGCCTTTGTCAGGGAAACCATGCTGGGAGCTGTCTTTGGGAGGTGTTTTTGTTTGTTTGGTGGTGAATACCCTTTTGTGGGTAAAACTCTCTGTCTCTTTTGTACACTCTTTTATTACTATTGCTGTGGTTATCACAATTTTTCAGTTAATTTTGATTCAAACATACAATCTCTTCTAGTGTTCTTCCATTATCAGAAGGGGGAGGAGAACAAGGGAGCAATGGGTTTAATTTTCTAGCTGGGTTTTAAACCAGCACACCCTCATTCTATAAGATGAGGTGCATTTACATCTCCCATATAGGTCCATGGGAATTATAATTAATAATCACTGATTTGTAATGCAAGGTGCTATAACCTCTGAACTTTGAAACAAATGATAAAGAAAAGCTAAATTTGTCATTTTCCTTTCTGAGCAATATTTACACCCGGAACAAGCACTTTACTTCATCATACTTTTTTGAAAATATTATTAACCTTAGAGACAAATGGAAGGAAATAAAATTTACCCTATGTCACTGTCTGGAGGCTGAAATATCTTGAATACAATCCATCAACTGTGTGGAAAGGCTAGTTAATGTAAACACTTTTATTTTCATATTTCTATGTTAATATCTCTTTACATTGCAAGGCAAAAACTGAGAAAATATTCTGAGACACCATAAAATTTATGCAGAAAGTTTTAACTTGACACCAACTTTTTTACATGTATGAATTAATGATGATTTAATTGTCCCTACTTAAAGCACTGAGTTTGCAAATTGTTTGATGTACATTCAAGGTAAACATTACCAAAAGCACATGGAATTGTTCCGGCTCTCACACCAGCTCCTATTTTATTAACATTCACCAGTGTTTTGGAAGCTGTGTTGACATTGAGCTTACTGTTATTCATGTCCTTTTATTGTTATTTTGATCAAAAGAAACGACCCCTCCCCACCCTTAACAGAATAGCTCAGCTTCATCTAAAGTTTCTAAAATTACATACATAGCTTCTTTCCCCTTAAATCAAATATGTTCAGTATAACAAGGTCTGTATTATTTTGGCGTCTGTGTTCGAGCAGTTATTTTGTGATTATGATATTTAATGAACCAATGGCCTGAGAGAATCAGAAAAGGCTCCAAATCTATTGCTAACTTTATAAATATCACAGTTTGTGGATTTCCTGGTTTCACTGCCAACTATTTAATGTTACCAGCCTGCTTTTAATGAGCATTGGCCCTAAATCCTTGTATCAATATGCACCATATTTCTCAAGTGTGACATATCACAGTCACAGTTGCATTAATGAGATTGGGAAACTTTGCAGTTCCAGGAAAGAACTTTAACTGAGTTTGCTTTAGAGCTTGATACAAGGCTTGAGGCTTGAAATTTGTGGAATAATTCCCCTCAGTCAATGCTTCTGTCTCAACATGCATGTCAGCATTAGTTATAGTAGGTAAATATCATGGGTGACAATGACCATTATCCCTATAAAATCTGCTGTACTGGAATAATTTTTATTTAGACAGTAGTGTAATTTACAGAACCGGTGTATACAGTCAACAGATTTCAATTGGAAATTCTCAAATATCTTTCCAAACTACAGGTACACATCAAATATTATATTGCTGAATAAATTTAAATAATGCCACCTGAAAATATCTCTGCAAGAATTCTTTTTGAAAGCTATTTAATTCAAATATGATTGGACATTTGTTAAACCAATTTTTTGAAGTTCTGTTTCTAAATCACTGGAACACTATTGAATGTAATCTGTGATAGACTGCAAGGATTGATGGCTTGAAACATTTCATGCATATGTGTGGGAGAAGGGATAAGGTCAGGCCTTGCCTTTTTTGAGGCGCTGCTCTGCACACCCCATCCCCTCCAGGCCTGTATCCCAGCCCTGCAGGGGCCACCAATCCCTGGCACACTGGAGGCAATGCTCTACACGTGCCCATGGAGCCCCTATCCCAGCTCCTGCGTGGAGAAATGACCAGAAGTCCCACCTAGGGGCAGGGCCCAGGAAAGACAAAGAGTCTTTCTTTAATCCAGGAGGTGGAGCAAGCACATGCTTTGACCCACCTCCTCTTGGAGTTTCTATTAGCAGAACACTTCTGGAACCAGGAGTGGTAGCTATACTTATTTTTATCTACATCTTTTCTGTCTTTTTTTCTCTTTCATCTTCTAATTATGTCTTGGAGTTTTGAGTAACTTAAAATTTGATGGGCTTAGAGTTTGCTAAGTTGAATGGGCCAAGTTAATGCTTTATGAAATGCTTTCTGTTGACTGAATGCTGCTCTAAACTTTTGCCAAAGTTCTCTGATTTTCCAGTAAAGTTCTTCTTGTTGTTTTGAGCCCTTAACAATATCATGTCAGTGTTTCCCTCATGTGTCTAACTCTGAGTGCGTGAAAAACCATAAGCCCTTTTTTTAGTGAGTTTTTTTGGGGCCTTATTTATATCTTCGCTTATGTATGGGTAAATGGAAGACGTCAGAAATGTGATTTTACATTGATGTTCCCACAAAATTCTAGATCTACGTTTTTCTTCTCATTTAAGTATGATTGTGTGGAACTGTTATCCAAATGGCCCTTATTCATTATTTTTCAGTTTAAATTAAGCAGAAATAATGATTCTCAGTGGAAAATAATATTCAGAGTGGGCATACCACATTTTTTGCAAGACAGGTATATTCCATATTGTGCCATAAATTTTAATAAACTCATCTATAAGGTAGCTATAACTACTTCAGCTGCAGCAAAACATCATCAAAATAATGCTTAAGTCATCTCATAAGAAGGCTTTGTGTTCTTACTAGCTATTTAGAACAACTTTTTTTGGGCTATGCTTCCTCTGAACTAACAGTTTTTAACTATGTAGATATCAACATCACTGATTGCACCTACTCCCACTTACATACCCTATTTTGCTTTCCCTACAAGTGAAATTCAGTTCCTTTTAACTTAATATTGACTTTCCCTTCCATGCATTGACAGGAGTGTTTCTGTTAGACATTCTCACAGCTTTTATATTTAGTAGCTGAAAGGCAGAACAGTAGATGAGCTTCAGCTGTGAAATTCACTATTTCCATATGGAGCACTCACTGCTCCATTTGCTGAAAGCAAAATTCATTGCAGAATTAAGACACCCGTAAGTTCAGGGCTGTAACACACAGGGTTTAAATTCCAAGGCAGAGTTAAGAACTGAAAATTTTGAATAAAACACTAGGTTCTTACACAATATGAGAAAATCTAACACATGATAAAATCTTTTACCTGATGAAAAATAACTAACAAGGAAATTTATGTGTCCAAAACACTTCTCAAGTTTAGAATTGCTACTATTCTTGAGTACTTGAGGTGAAAAAGCTTTGAGGAGCTGGAAAATATAGTAAATACCTTTTAGCAGTTTATATCTTAAAGTAAAAAAAGATCATTCTTGTCATCCACATTTCTTGGTATTTTGAACAACAGAATAACTCTTTTCCTTTCTGAGAAATGTTGTATAATAATGAAAAATACCCTTTCAAACCTGCCATCTCAAGCCTCCCTAAACTCTGCTTGCTATTCCATTAGGAAGAAAAAATAAAGCCACAACAGTCATTCCAAACAAACAGATTTTATCCCAGAGCCTTCAGACTACTGGATGTTCTATACAGTTGCATAAAATAAAGTTTTTTAATCTCTAATTCCAAGAAGTTTATAAGTTGATTTTGTATCTTTTGCTGGTGATATGTAATCATGGTATTAATAAAGTTGTATTCTGTATCCTGCAGAAGAGAAATCACAGGAATAAAAGTTCTGTCCTCAGGGAATAGTCATTTATTCATTTATTTCAAAAGGTGAGACTTTCTTTCCCTACTTGTTAATGCAAGCAAATTTTTGCCTATTTGTTGTTACTCTGCAGTAACAACTGAAAAAAAGCCAAACAATGCAAGACCAACACATCCAGCTCCAGTCTGCATTCTGTACCTCCCTGAATACTCTTTCTCTGCATTAACTGACACCCTGGGAATAATAACCTGCTGAATGAAATTGCTATGAAGTGCTCTCCTGATTTCTTCTTTCGTCATACTCTCTCATCAACTGTTATAACTTTGTGGTAGCTGTGGTGATTCCTGAAGGGACGTGGGAGTATATAATTGAATGGCACCTAATTTTGTTTGAGTCATCTAATTTATAGCTCTTGGAAGTGATGGACATGGTATTTCATAACCTAAAGGTCAGTAAGTGAAGAGCGAAATACGAAGACTGAGGTGCATAGAGAAGTTCACAAAGGTTCATCTCTACTATAAGGGCAGTTATGCACCCTTCTAAACAGCTCAATTATTTTTTTTTATTGTGGTTTTTTTGGATATTTAAAAAAAATATATATAGTTAATTCTAACAACTACATTTCAGAAGCATATCTAAATTTCAAAATAAGAAAAGAAATGTAAATAATTGTCTATAGTAATATGAGCAGAAAATGTAATTCTCCCATTTGATAGCTCAAAAAAGTTATAGATCCAAAATTATACAAGCTACCATTCTTATTTATCCAGCTGACTGATTAGCTGTACAGCTTGGTGGTGCAAATACACTACACACTACATTTATACAGGCAAATACAAAACATCTGAGTTGCTTTCAAAGTATATTAAATTTAACTAATTAGGACTGTAAAAGCAGGAGACATATGAGAGGCAGTAAAGTTCTGTAGAAATGCTTAATTATACCCATTAACTTTCCCCCTAATGAGCTTAGCTTAACTTTTTCTCTTATTCTGTGTCCTGAGTTTTGTGCATACATTTAAAAAGGAAAGGAGGGAGCTAAAAGACAATAAAATTATAATATAAAAGACATATATATAGTCACTGTATTTTCTCTATTAGCAATGCTTTCTATGTAACACAAATATATACTGTTGAAGCCTAAGTACATCTTTAAACAACAACCATGGTTTTGTATAAAAGATACTAATTAGTTGATCTATTATTTCAATATTTCCAATGAACTTTTCTTTTTGATAGCAAGGAGGAATTTCCTACATAGTAATAAAAGATTGTATAAATAAATATAGTGTGAAGTGATAATGTGTGATCTTTTTGTTTGACAGGAAATGACGAATCTCTCAGGTCTAGTGTGTTTGAGCCATTGCACAGTAAAAAGAACAACTCAATTTTGTACATATCACTATGCTCAGCTAAATCTGACAATTAAATTCTCTTTAGCAAACCAATAATTTAAATAATAACCAAATTATAGTTACATGACAGAAACTAAATTTTGCTTATTATTATTTTTTTATAAATAATTTTGAAATCTGCAGGAAATAACTTGTCTTCCAAAAAAGAAGACATCATAAGTAAAATACATGTGGAGTTTTGGCAGTAATCTGTGAGTTTTGGTATTTTGCTTCACCTGTATTCCACACTATAAGGCTTAACAAGCTTAACAAAAGCAATTTTATTTTAAACTTCTGTATCAAAAGATGTACGGTTTTCATGCCACATTTTCCAGTTTGTGACATGCAATTTTATAAAACATAAAATGGCTTTTAGTTGAAGATTAAGCAGCAGTCCCAGTTTGTCACAGGCTTTCTCTGTGACCTTCATTAAATTGCTTACGCCCATTTGAGGAAGGAATTTAACCACCTCATGTGTTTTAAACCTAAGTTTGGAGTTTATTTACTATTCATTATTCTTTGTTTCTTCTATTTGAATTATTTCATTAATCCAAAAGAGGGTTGCAGAAACTACTGTGATTTAGGTGATCAATCACTTAGAATGAATAGCAAAGAGCCATTATAAACAAGTCAAGGACAACTGACAACAGTTAAAGTGTTTGACTTATCTTTGTTTCTTTTTGACTGAACTTGCCTCAGGTGTTTTAGCTCTTTGCCTGCATGTGTTTAGAGTTTGAATCTCACGATTTTTCTGATCTGACACCAGGATTTAGCATATCATGCTGTTCCTTGTCATCACAACTTCCTTGTGAAGTTTGATACTAGGACTCCATCCTTTTGAGGGCTGTTGGCGAATAATATAGAGTCATGCTTGTGCATCAGGCTGGGAACTCTTAGTTCTCCTTTCTGAGTTCTTGCTTATGTTCCAGCAACTGTTTTGTACTAAAGAATAAATGACTCTATGCTTCAGGCAGAACCAGAAACCAGACTTTTTTTCTTTCATTATCTAATATTCTACCATTATCAATGTCTACTGATTTAAAATATCTGAGAAAAAAGACATTTCTAAAAGGATTTCTATTTGTCAGTAGAAACCATCTCATCTTCTTTTCTGACACTGTTTCCAGCTGTAACTTGTTTATGTCATCAGAGGTGTTTCTGTGTCACAACCTAGCTAAGTCATTGGCATAACCCTAAAAAAAAGGGGCACCTCCATATAGCATAACAAGTAGTGATTTTTTGGAATAATGACTTTGTTTTTAGAAACTTACACTGATCTTTTCAGCTTTTCAACAAAAGATTAAAAGCTATTTCTTGTACATGTCACTTTAAATAGTCAGTCTGACTTTAAGAGTGCTCTTTACATAAGGAAAATTAACTACAATATAATTTAAAGCTGTCAAACTTGTCTGTGTGACAATAACCTAATTTTGCGTTATCTCTTTGTAAACTTCCAACATTCTTTTGTAGGATACATCAACATAATCAACTTTTAAAATAAGTTAAAAATATTGAAAAGGTGTTGGAGGTAAACTTGCCTATCTCCTTGTTGGCAAGCTGTTCATTATAAAACTGTAAAAAATTATTTTGCCCCTATACCTTTTAACCTCTTTTAGATCTGTTTTAAATCCAGAAGTTTTTTTTTTTTTGCTTTTCCAGGTTAACAGGAAGGAAAACATTGTACAGGTAGATACACCTCTGTCCATTCTTGATTCTATAAACCTTGTTTACTTAAGTCAAAATTTTACATACATTTTAATTCATAAATATGTTTTTATGCAGTCTTTCAATTTGCTTTTTTGTTCTTTTTCTTTTTGGTATTCATGACCTGACGAGGCCTTCTATGAGAAAGAGGTTTGCTTTTGAGTACGAGACCTACTTCTGGTACTATAAATAATTTGGTCCTGCCTATCTTTTCCACAATAATTACACAAAAAATAGAAATGTTCTAATTTTTCAAGACAAAATTTTATTTTTCAAAACAGTCATCGTTATCAAGAATTTTTCAGAGAACTAACTTGAGTCTTAGAATCAAGTTTTAGTGCTGTACACTAAAATGGCTGCTCTATTTGCAGGTTTCAAGTAGTTGCCGTTTCCAGTCTGAGAAGGTTAGTTTTCTTCAATCCTAAATTAAAAAAAATAGATACATAAAAAAAGAGCAGTATTTTCACAGTACCTTTTTTGGTTCTCAGTCAGAACTACAGTGAGTACACTGATTATTCACCACAGTTCTGCAGTAGAGTACTGTAATCACTGCCTGAAAAGCTGTAGTTATGTACTTGTAGCACAAATAAGCAAGAAAACAGCTGATGCCTCAGCAATACCAGAAAATTCAACAAGCAGTCTGAACCAAGGAAAAAAACAAACAAGTTTTGAATTCAGAGATTGAAATTCTTGTTTGTAGCTAAAGATTCTTTATAGCCTTTGTTATGATATTGTCTCTCTCAGCCACTTTGTTTTTTTAATTGAAGATTGCATTTTAAAAATAAAAATTATTTCTATGATTTGTAATCTAATATTAGGAAAAAGGAGGAAAGAAGAAAAAGGGAAAGAGAGCTACGCTAAAATCATGGTGCAAATTTTTTGTAAATTGAGTAATGTTTTGCTTTTTGGTTGTCACTAAGAAGTGCCTCCTCAGAGAGTAACCTTGAGAGGTGTCCCTGCTCAGGGAGAAATCCTGGCATGCAGCCTGCAGCTGTACAGGAAAGCTTAGTGGGCCCTGGGATGTCCACTGTTTATGGAATAAGATAATTAATTTATAGTCATATTTGCATACCAACTAATGATGATAGTTTCTTCCATATGTGACTTGAGCCAGACCTTGACCAGCATTATGGTTAGGTAGGCTCATTGCTCCTATTGGACCTTGGCTACTGTGTTGTTATCTGTCTCCCTCAAAATTTGCTTTGAGGATACATTATGACCATCCCTGTCACAAGGAGACACAAAATCCTTGCTCTGTAAAACAAATTCCTTTGAGGACTGAAGTCCTCAGAGAATTTCCTATCAATTTTCCAACAGCTCTGAGCTTACTGTAGTGCATACAGCTCTGCAAACTCTTCAGGGAACTGACACTTAAGCAGTGACTAGCAACCTTACAAAATACTTACTTTTTAGTATTTGGGACAGAAAAACACATATAAACCATATTTTACATGCCTGCAGTCTGTTAATTGTTTTATTATATCTGGAATTTTGGTTTTGGAATGCTGGGAGTTTATTATACAAATATAAAAATATTTTATTAAAAAATAAAATTGTAAAAGATGGAATTTCAGAACAGGATCTTGTCTCAGGAGACTAACTGGAGATGCACTTTTGAAATTTGTCTTGATGTTTCTTCCACTGTCAATGTGGTCAGCCATAGCAAACGGACTATCCATCATCCTAGGGTTATGCATGTCTGAACTTCAAGGAGGAATACATGGTAGATTTGAAAGTCATTCTTTATTCAGTATAAATCACACAGTGAATGAGAACAGCTCTACTCCACCCCTGAAGATGCACAATGTATTTTACACTGGCTTCAACAGGAGCATTTTCACCTTGCAAATTAAGGCTTAATATGGGTGAATACATTGCATTACCTCAGCTACAGCTTGGGAAAAAGTCACTGATCTCCCATTTCTTTTTCTCATACCTGGACTAAAAGACAGAGCAGTAACTGCTTTTTAAGGTTAATAACATGACATGTTTTTTTCTTTCTCTTTGCATGATCTAAAGGCCTTTTCCAACCTTAATGATTCTATGATATTACTCTCATTATAGTTATGGTCTGCCCAATAACATATAGGTGTGTATGTACGTATATATAAAAGATGCTCTATAATGGGTTATATATGTCTGTCTGTGAGACATATCAACATAATCATATAACACACACCTTAATATGCACCATATGTAAAATACTTTGCTTGCTCATGATCTGTTTTAAAAGACCACCCTGAGTCATTAATTGTTTACTGCTGAGACAAAAAGAAGACTGGAATTTAATTTTTTTATATGATTAATTACTTGTCTTTCTATGAGTCTAAAATGGAATAAAAAGCTATGCTTCAGATAAAAATTTTGTATATTTGACATCTGCTAAAGGATGAACTAGACTCCATTGTTTATAAAGACAAAGCAATATAGGGACATGCTCTTCATTTTTTTCCATTGAAAACATATTTTATAACATACCAAACCAAATAACTCTATGCCCTTTTCATGATTGTTCTAGCTATAGACTGGAAGAGGAAAATAAACTTTCCTCTTTTAAGGTCTTAATCATATCTTCTCTTGCCACTAATAATGTAGGGGAACTTCAATAGTGAAGCAAACTGAAAAGGTATTTACTCAGGTGGTTCACTACTGAAAGCTAATTCAGCATTTCATCAAATACCGATACAGAGGTGGTGACCTTAGCTGGTTAAGCAATTTGCTTTCTTTTAAAACTTCAGCTACAGATATGATTCTTTTCTTACTTTTATTAAATTTCTGTATTTCTTGACTTGTGATCTCAATCAGTAATATGAACTTGGAGTCCAAAAAGTCATAACAAATATTCTGTACATTTCCATATCTGAAAACACTTTGCTAATGCTCTCGCTGACCCATTAGTAAGGTCAAGTTGTTCTGTTTTCATAACAACAAGTACCGCATTTCTAAGGAAATGTGTTCTTTCATTTTTAATGCAACTTGACGGTTTTGACAGGGAAAGATAATGACAGTCTAAAATAGCTTTCAAAAAGTTCAAACACTAAAAAAAGATATATGCATGCTACATAGCTTTGAACTGTTCAAGAAATTGAAACAAAATTGTTTATTCATGGTGCTGTATGGACGCAAATAATATGCATCTGCTATCAAAAGGGTGAGACTCCCAAATGTTAGTTACAGGTAGTTGTATTTGGCAATGAAAGCAGATTATACTTTCTCATTGCAAAGAAGTGTTTGAGCTGACCATTTCAACACATTCAACCATTTCTTGCTTATTGCAACTTCCCCTGTTCTAATTCAGGTTACTGACCCTTAAATCTAAGTGTTATGGATCTGTGGAGTAATCAATATCTTTGCTTTGCACATGTAGTGGTTTAACCAAGGCCAACAAACTTAGCACCCCACAAGTGCTCACCCAGTATCGCCCACAATGAGATGGAGGGAGAATCTGATGGATGAAAGTGAGAAAACCTGTGGGTTGAGATACAAACAGTTTAAAACTGTAAAAAAAAAAAAAAAAAAGAAGGCCAACAAAGAGGAACAAGGCAGTCACTTTTTATAAGACTGAATATCTCTATGCCAGTTTTAGAGTTCTACAACCTTTTTTGCAGTGCAAAGCTTCCTAGAATGGCATCTGCTCTGAATATTGCCTTGCCCTGTTAAAATAGCTGATGAAATTTTATATAGACACATCTTAACTGTAGCTATGCATCACTTGAACTGCAAGATTTTACTCTGCTTTTACTTGATTTAGTCATCCTTGGCACCACTGTTAAAAAATTTCACATCTACCAATGTGAAATGTTATTCTTACATTCAAATTCCCAATTGTCATAGAACAAAAAGAAACGCTAAACCTTGAAATTCTGATCTTTTAAAAATATAGACAGCAGTACACAGGCACTCATGAACAAATGAAGACACAAGATTTTTCAGCTTTACCAGATAACAAAGATGGATTTCAGGGAATCATTCTGGAATTCAGGCTATCCTGCAAAAAGTCATGGTGATAGAAGTCTTATGTTTAGTAGAAAAAATTTAAGGTGAAGTGTGGAATTGCTACTTTATCTCAATAAATTCAGTAAGCCAAGTTTAACCTACCAAACTTTAAATGAAATCACTATTATGATCACAAAAAATAAAAAATGGAGGTAAAAATATTTCACTTTTATAACTTTCATAGGATTTAATATTTCTTTACCTTTACTCTTACATATTTAAGTTTGTAATTAAAGATAAACTATTTTAAAATATATTTATTTATAAAGGAATAAGTATCAAGTACAGAATCTACATTTGGATTTTAATTTTTAAAAAAGTGGATTTCACTAATTTCTCTCTTTATATTACAGTGGAATGGTTGGTATGATCAGAATTTTATGTTTAGAATAGAGATGAACCTTTGCTTTGAACATGAATTTGTTTTTGTGTCTGGGATTTGAACTCCATTGTAAGCGTACCAGCCTTGGATTTACTTTGGATAAAGCAAAAAAGGGAAAAAATGAAAGAAAAAAGTTATATTTCTTCAAACATTACTTTTAAGGGTTAATGTTAAGAATTAAAGATATTTTTAAAGTTTTGATATAATAATGTGATTTTACTCATATTTCTAAGATGTTAGAATAATAAAATCACAGAATTGTAGAATAGAATGGTCCAATTAATTGGGTCTGGAGTAGATATCCTGAGATCATTTCTTTTCATTCTGTCACTTGTTACCTGGGAGAAGAGACTGACCTCCCACCTTTCTACAGCCTCCCGTCAGGTAGTACACAGTGGTACAGAGTGATCAGGTCCCACGTGAGCCTACTTTTCTCCAGGCTAAAAAACACTGCCCTCCCTCCACTGCTCCACATGAAACCTATACACCAGACCCTTCACTGGCTTTATTGATCTTTGAACATGACTAATACCCAGTCACCTGTTATTTGATAAGATGCAGACTGATTACAGTATTGCAAATGTCAAAACATAATCTGCTCTGTAGAGGAATCCTAAACTTTGGACCTAGCAAGAAAAACAGTGTCTACAGAGTGTTAAAAACAGAGAGAGAAACACTTCTGTCAAAAGAATCTGAACATTTTTTTGTGTCATTTCAAAGGATACACTGTAGAATAAGCTTTGACATATCTTTACTGCTTTCTGATTGGAAAGACAAGAGAACTTTATTGAAAATGATGCAGTCCTGATTAATTATTGATTTGGGCAAGTATAACAGAGGCCTACGGGACATATGGGTGAATTTCAAGTGTGTTAGAATGGTATGTAACTGGTAACGTCAATACCATGAGTTGCTGCAGGAACACTGTATTTGGCAGAACAAAACTATGCTCTTTTCAATGCAGAAATGAATTAGTTGTGAAATAACAGACCCAGATAACTTTGCAATTTGGCAATTCAGCATCAAATATTTCAACTTTTATTTCAGAAATTATGTACACTGGGTCACATTCTATAGCTTTCCCTGGTTAATGTTCTGTAACCTGCTTTGCCTCTCTAGATATGAATATTGCTGTCTGAATCTGTTAACTGGCGATGTGTTGTCTGAATAAGCCATTCAGTACATGAAGGGAAACAGAAAAATTATTCCCTTATCTAATTACCTGGATTTATTTAAAAAAAAAAAGTATTGATCGAAAAAGGAATAAAACTTCTAAATGTTTGTCAACCCTTTATTTAACATCACAGCTGCTTTTTCTGATCCCAAAGAATGCAGAACCTAAACAAATACTTTTGGAACTCTACTTATCAGATAGATAATTTTGGAACTATTTTCTTAAATCACTTTTTGTTTTTATCTTCACCTTTACCTGAACCACTAGAATAAATTCAATCTTCTTCAAGTAGAAAAATAAAATAATAGAAAAAGCTAAATCTACCTTCTTAATGCATTTAGTATAGATGGGCCTAAATCAAACTACACTTCAGGATTTCTAAAGTGGCAACATATTGCTAGAAGCAATTTTCTCCTTGTATTTCTGTCTCAGCTTGAAACAAGCTATACAGTGTACCTCAAAGAGAAAATGTTTTTGCAAGACTTCCAGCCCCAGAGGGGCTAAAATCTCTATAGCAATTTAGAAAATACAGACACATAAAGACAGTATGAATAAAAAGAACCGGTGGACACCTGGTGCCTGGTCCACTTTGACCAGTCTCCAGAGTCCATGCCAAGTGGGATGCAGTTCAGCACTGTTCATGGGATGTCTGAAATCCAACTCAGTGCAGCAGCAAGATACAAGTAATTTTCTTCTGCTCTAAAACCAAGACCTTTAAAAGCCTGGAAACAACTGTGCAGTGTCCAGTGGATCATTTTAAGATATGATTTGTAGTGGTGATTAAAATAAGATTTAAAGCAGTCAGATCCAGTGAGACAAAATGAACTTTTAGGGAGTCCAATTCACAAGACTTGCTTTTCAGAAGAGGGACCTAAATATCAGGCAACAGAGTATGAGGCTTGTACAGGGTAAAGGCTTTAAAGACCACTCAAGTCTGGACCAAAAGACATGTCTAAGAAGGTACTGATACAAATTCTCACAAGTTAATATCTTAATACTGACCTTTGAAGTACATGTGAATTTGCATTTAAGCATGAAAGATCCCTATGTGATACATGATATGACAGGATTATTTAAAACATGGCAGTTTTTTCCTGAGAATAGCTACCAAAATTATTTAAGACAAGAACACAAGGGAAATAGAATTACTATTTTTTTACCTGACATTTTGAACTCTTTGCAGTTGCAGTTACAAAGATAGGGTGATTGAAGAAACTATAGGCATGTCTCCATGTCACAGACTGGCCACCTAGGGGGTAAATATTTTAATTTCTTGTGGAAAATAAATGCTTAAAGCCATGATAAAAAGGTATACATTTTGCCAAACATCTAGAACTGGAGTTGGCATGCTTCAGTGATGTGCAGTACAAGTTCCAGTTCTGTAAATTACCACATGTATCTGCACAGAGACAGTAGCTATCACAGGATTTGCAGAGGTCTCATACTTTTCAGAAGCAGAAACAAACTCTGGAATCCTCCAGGACATCTCAGATGGCACAGACCATTGTGTTTAAGCAACTGGATCATATTCCAGACTTTTTTTGGTTATCAAAAAAGCCAGGTCAGTCAGTTCAAATGTAGATATTTACAACTAAGCTGGACACCTCAGGTTATAAGAAATTGAATTTCACATCATGACTATTGTTGGAGTGGGTAAAGGCCTCACACTGAGTTCGACCAGGGCAATTAAAGCCTCTTTGGAAAGTGAGGGTGTGGACAGTCTACTCCAGTGAGGCACTGTCTCTTTAGCTGAACATGCTTTCCTACTTGTTTGTATTTTCATTGCAGCATGCTGGGAGCACACTTAGGGCATGTTTGCAGAGCCAAGATACATGACACAGCAGGTAAAGAAGCCTGGTGACTGTCTTTTTTATTTAGTTTATTTAAAAGAGCTAAAAAATGTTCTAAACTTGTTATTTTAGAGATGTTGTCCATACCCACAATTAGAGTTGTAGGCATGTGTGGGGCAAATATACCCCCTATATAAGGCAGCATCCAAGCAGTTAGTGTGAAGATCTCATGCTGGCCTGATTAACAAGAGAATCAGATAGTCACCTGAGCAGTTTTATAGGACTTGAGTTTTACTTCATTAACATTCTATTTAAAAATATTTGTGTATGTGCACATGTGGCCACTAAAATTTGTCCATGTCCTAGAATTTTTCAACTACTTATTCCCAGGTTTTATTCATGAAGGCTCAAAAGCTTTAATAATAAGTTGTGAGCAAAAGATAAATTGCAATAAAATATTGTCTATCTTAGAATTGAATGTCCCTAATTAATTTTCTGTACAATGCCCTTTATTTCATTGTGGACAAATCAGACTGATCTTGGTAATGTGAAATTTAATTGAGAAGCAGAGCATCCTGAAAATGACTGAAGCAAGGAACATTAACCAAGAGACAAGATCAAATAAGTAAGAAAATACTACAACTCTAAAAGTAAAAAAAAAGTAAGTTGAGTTTAAAAATGGCCATTTCTTCCTCATTGACTACAGGCATTTATTATAGCTAATGATAGATAGCTTAGGCTGCATCTGTACTGTAGGGTAAACATACAGCTTGGTGTGTTTTACCAGATCACCTGGTTGTCTAGACTGGATGACTTCCTTGCATGCACTGCAGCTCCTTTTCATGCCAGGAATTTTTTTGCCAGAAAAAACCAAAATCATCTTGGGAATAAAATTCCTGATGTTTTATGCAGCAGTCAGTTTTTTCTCAGTTACTGTTCTCTCCCTATTTAGAGTTAACACATGTCATATTATTTGGAAAAACTCTTAAAGATGGCACCTGTCAGTAAGTTAACTACACTTTCTCTTATTTTTAGTATACATTTACTAGTTTTAATCAAAAGAGGGTTCTGAGTTGCAAAAGTACTACTCTTTTATCACAGTTTCTCAGAGCAGCTCCTGACATGACATTTTCCAGTCTTAGTATTAAATATTTGAAAACACTTGGGGTTTTCTCTGAGAAACCTGATCGAAAGAGATTTAAATGGAAGTACTAAACTTATCTTTTAATTTCTTACTATCTTTCTACTCATAAAAAATGGGAATACCAATAGTAACTAAACTTCAAAAATACACACTCGTCGCTCATCATTGCCCACTTTAGGGCAAAACAATTGTTGCTAATGGGATGAGGAATCAACTAAAAATGGGATGAAAAAATCTAACAATAATTATCTAAGGAGTCAATCAGAAAAGTATTTCTGGAGTATATAAAGTGAAAAAGTAAAAAGTAGGGTAATTAAAAATATTTATTTGTATTATTAAATCAGAATTCCCTAAAAGCTGAAAGATTTTTTCATGGAAGGTATGCTACAAACACTGGTTAATTACCAGTTCAGGCTGATAAAACTGGCAAATCAATGAAAATTCAATTTACCATTGGCATGCTAGTACAAATTGGTTTTTGAAATTATTCTGCATATAATTCTGTCATTTTTTTTAAGTTTTCAAGGGTTTTTTTCTCCCTTCTGCTATTTTAAAATGCAAAAAGTTAGCTTTTTTTGTTGCACCACAGTGTAAGTGGGTTTTTTATACCCAGAGCAGCTGTGACTGTTCTCTGAAA
Source organism: Oriolus oriolus (assembly GCA_013400235.1). NCBI lineage: Eukaryota > Metazoa > Chordata > Aves > Passeriformes > Corvidae > Oriolus > Oriolus oriolus. The sequence goes on along the minus strand of VXBT01008130.1, from coordinate 113,031 downwards.
GCTTATGACAGTGCATCACCGTATGGAGCAAAATGCATTCTGCTAAGCATTACTAGGGATAAAAGTAATGAGAGATTGATTTTTTTTCTCTTTAGGCAGAGTACAGTGCAAATAAATAAAAAAAGTCAGTCTCCTGAGAATCAGTTCATCCCTGATTCTGCTTACTGTGAGGTTGAAATGTTTTGCTATAATGCTGATAACAATTCATGACAGCTACCACATTACTCACAGATTTCAGCCTGGCATATTCAAGGTAGAATAAAACTACTTCTCAAGTGGAAGAAGTGTGAGGGAGCGTTATTCTCTATCACTATGTAAGAGTGCCTGTATATCTTGGGGACATTCTTGCTGTGTTTGGCATATATTAATATCTTATTTGAAAAGGAGCTTTTAAAATGAAATTGCAGTTGTTTGCTTTTTTAAAATTTAATTGCAGTATGTTGGCAGTCCCTGTAAAATACTTTTAATCATGACAAGATATTGGTTATTATTAGAGTGATAAATTCTACCATAAAAATTATGAATTTTACTTGCATTTAGCAGATTTCATTTCCATTTATCTGGATGACTCTTTCTTCTTTTACTTTTATGGAAATAAATTGAACATTTCTAACTAACTTCCTCAGTAACATTATTTAGTATGTGTTTTTCAAATGTCATTTGATTAGTTGCTTCTTTAAATTAAATGAGACCAGTTCATTGTTTTGTTGAGATTTTTTCCTTACTCGTGATTATTTGCTCAGTATCCCATTGCTTATTAAGACACAAGAAAAAAAGTTTGCTAGACTAATTCTTCTAGAGAACAGTATTTTGCCTAAAAGTGAAAAAGCTCTTTATACTTTATTTTTCTATGGCTGTTTATCAATGGGAATATGCTCTTGAAGGTAAAACTTACATGTATTTTAATTAGATAACACTGAATATTTTAATAAAGACTAGATAATAAATAATACTAGACAACTGGTAATCTTTTCAAAATATTTAAATATGTATTTAATATTGATATTATTATTGGTATTATTGTTGTTATTTTAAAATATTAGGAAAAGCATGCAGTCCTAAGTTTCCATTGTGAATATTTAAAAATGTTTCTGAAACCATGATGTGACTTTAGGGCCTTTTACATATGTAAAAGCAATGTAAATTATATAAGGATTTTATTATACCACAGTAACGAAGTAGAGAGGTAAGACTGAATGTTAAGGCAGGATTCAGCAGTCCATATGTAGATGTCTAGCGTCATTTGAGGTCTCTTGGGTTATCAAGGATATTCATGTAAGTCTGACAAATACAACACTGATTTTCTGACAGACTCAAAACTTTTTGTCTAATCCTAGTGTGGTCAGGTGAAACACTGGAGGTCACAAAAACCAAAGAAAAAACCTCTCTATTAGTAGCTGAACCCTACCCTTGGGAAGCATTCTCGTGAGTTCTTACAAGGGAAAGCAGTCTAAGGACAGTAATATAGAGAAACTCTTCTTTAAAAAGTTGCCTATACTAAGATCCAGAAGTATTTGAAATAGACCCATGTGTAACCTTCAATGGTTACATATAGACCAAATTTAAGACTCTGTTGGTGAGCTCAGTTTCCCAGCACCCATCAGGATCAGTAGAATGGCAACAGACTGCATGAAACCTAGACAGCTGAGCCTACCCCAAAATGAGTTATGTAGAGTGGGATTTTGTTCTCTTCATGAAGGCATCTACTAATTTCTAGGCACCATGAGGTACCTTTCCCAGCTCTCTCCTTGCTGCAGAAGAAGGTAGATCTTTCACATTTCCCTTGTGTTAGGTTTACATGGCAAAGTTATGGTAGCAGCAGGGTAGGAGAGAAGGGTGCTGCTTGTTGCAGGGGTGGCGGCAGTGAGGAGCTGCCAGCCCCTGTGTCCAGGAGAGCCAGTGCCAGCCAGCTCCGAGACAGACCCACACCTGGCCAAGGCTGAGCCCATCAGCAGCAGGGGTAGTGCCTCTGGGATAACAGATTCAAGAAGGGGAAAATATCCCTGCACAACTTCAGCCAGAGCAGAGGAGTGAGAATATAAGAAAGAAACATTGTTGATTGCGTTAGATTGTAGTGGGGCTGTAATCCCCACATATTGCAATCATATCAGAGCTCACAGAAGTTAATCAAAACAGATATGCCTTTTATAAAAAGAGAGTTTATGCCTCCCTCTGACCTTCTACTTTGAACCAGACATGGAGAAAGTTACAATGTAATAAAGCAAAGGAACATACTTGTGATCAAGCTTGTAGAACACGGTATGTTTACATCCTGGTTATGCCACGGACTTAGAGTAGTGCCTTGGACAAAACAGGTGCTGGATCCAAATGAGAAATCTAAAACAGACTCAAACATAAATTTTAATAAAATATGCCTGGATTCTGCCCAATCTTAGAAATGCCTTGTGGTGTTATATTTGCTATTATGGTGCTAACTAAAAAGGAGGCCTTGGAAATACAAATCTTTTGGAACCCAAGAAACATGTTACACATCTGTTCTAGTTACAGCTAGGGCAGAGTTAATTTCTTCTCAGTAGTTGTTACAGTGCTGTTTGTGTTTTGGATTTGGAATGAGAACGGTACTGATGTTTCGAGTTTTGCCAAGAAAAACCTTTGTTTAACCTAAGTCAAGGATTTTTTTTCCCCTCCTTGTCTCATGCTCTGCTGGTGAGGAGCTACTCAAAAGAAACTGGAAGGAACATAGCTGGGACAGGTGACCTGAACTGCCCAGAGGGATATTCTGCACCACAGAAGGTCATGCCCAGCATATAAACTGGGAGAAGTTACCCATAAGCATGGCCAAGCTGTGTTTGGGAAGGGGGGACTGGCATCAGTCAGCAGGTGGTGGACTGCTCATCACTTGTTTCCTTTTTATTATTTGTTTGTTTCCTTTTTATTATCATTACTATTATTATTTACCATTATGATTGTATTTGACCTTATTTTCAATTATTAAACTGTTCTTATCTTAACATACAAGCTTTACTTCAACCCTCTTCCCCATCCCAACAGGGTGGGGGGAGAGAGGAAAGGATTAAGTGAGAGGCTGTGTGGTGCTTAATTTCTAACTGGGCTTAAACCACAACATCTGATGCCTATTTGCAAAGCATATTACTGAAATAATACTGCAAGTGTTAGAAAGCTAATCTGTGACTTCTGTGTTGAAAGCATTTCTATTTATATTTACAATACACAACAGTTTTCTGGGAGAGTCATATTCCAGGATAATTAAGATATTAACTTAAGGCACGCAGCTAAATACAACTATTTAATTTGGTAACATTTTGTTCACAGGACTTAATTCAGTTTTCACATAGGAGATGTTGACAAGTTCATTAACTACAGCTATTTTTTTGGCACGCAGGATTGGAGAACCTGCAATGCATCATGGGCTGACTAATTTTCTGAAGTAACTCTAGACTGTGTCTTTGTTTTCTGGAAGTATATTATTTAAAACTTTTAAAATATATTCACTACAGTTTGATTTCTACTTATATACTTCTTAGTTTCTGTCTTAAACCACCTTTCCTCAAAAAATATATATCTTTTTAAAACAATAGAATAGGAAGTTAGATCATGAAGGATCAGTACATAGTTTGTCCTGATATTTTTTTAAATGGACAATACCTTCTTCTCTGATACTGTTGACTTGTTCTAGTCTTGCAACTTTCTGAGTCTTCCTTGACTCCAAATTTTTTAAAAATTGCTTTGCAACTGTAATTTTTTAAGTTTGTGCTGGTTCTTTTTCTGTATTCCAACAGCTGAGTCATGAAGATTCTCAAGAAATTATGACTATTTTATTAACATACTAGAACTAGAATTCTGCCTAACTCTCACTGAAGTAGGATGATAAAGCTGTTGATGTTCAGTCCTTGGATTCTTTAACAATACATGAATAAATAGTAGTTCTCTGCACTGTTTATATGTTTATATAAGATTGTGATTGTTTATTGTATATCATGGTAACATTTTAATTTTTTCTTAGAAAAAAATTCACTTTTTGCTTCCTCTGAATCCTTAGATTCCACAGGAAACATTTCAAATTACACTGTAAAGTATAAAGCTAGAAACTCCTACTTAGGATTTCATACATGGTGAATATTTTTTTAAAAAATAGTGTCATGTCTTTATTAGTGATATGTTTAGGAAAAAATAATTCCAACAATTAAGTTTTACATAGTATTTTATGCATATCTTTTTATTTCATCTTACTTTTTTGCTTAATATGTTGACTCACTTATTATTGTTACTAAATTTTTGGAAACACTTAAGAGTTCTATAAAAATCATGATGGAATGTGCAGAAAGTTATTTTAAAGTACTGAATGGAATCACATTTCAGTTCATTACTGACTTGTTCATGTGGGACATGGAATTTTGGCTGCCTAAAGGGGTAATGAGTAGGAAGGAGTGGGAGTGCTCTGAGCTTCCCATATCCTCGCAATTAATAGGTCATAGAGATAGCTCTACTTTCCAATATCTTTTTGCACAGTTTTGCAAGAGGTAATTATAGTCTATAAATAAAAAAAAAAGTAGGTTTATTATGCACTTAGAACTTACACTAATCCAATACAGACATTGGCATAGTTAAATGTAAAACAGGAAATTAAAGTATTTAAGAATATTAACATCAGCAGAACAAGACAAAATATGTTGCAATTAGATGTAGAAATAAAAGATTTGAGTCTAATTTTAGCAAATGCTGATGATCCAAGGAATTAATCTAAATTCTGAAAGAGGTATTCAGGAAGTTATTTTGCAGAAGTAATTTTAATACATTATTATTATTATACAAAAGTACTGTGTTGATCTTTATTTATCTGCCTTTTTCTCCAGTTTTGTTTGCAAAAATATGTTGATTCTTATTGCTGCTCTGGGGATATTGAATCAACTTGGGGGCTGAAATTGGACTTTGAGATAATAATGTCTCAAAGTGTTTACAAATGCATTTTCTTATCGTTAACAAAAGCGGCATCTCTCTATGACAGATAAAAGGTACCAGTTTAGCGTTGCAGATGGAATATTCGACGAGGTTGTAAATCTGCAGTTTGGACTGATTATATGTGGGACTCAAAGAATTTTAATCTCTTTAACAATTAACTGCCTGAACAATGTTCATATATCAGCTATGTCAGAAGGCAGCTTGTTAATAAGTGAATATCCTTTCCACCCCTTCCATTTGACCTTGTAGAGCACTTTCCAGTAAAATAAGTTACTTGAAGCCTTATCTTTTGAGACATTTGAAACAGAAACAGACATAGCTGAGAAAACAGAAGAGAGGAAAATGGCTTACTGAACATAATATTTGAGGTTATGAGTAGCGCCAAAAACGATAAGTAAATCTGTGGCCACATAAACAAAATTATCATTATATCTGTTATGATGCCAAGATGGTTTGACATGATATTAGTAGAATTATTGTTTTTTTCCCCTGCTCTTTATTTTCTGATTTTTTTGTCCGCACTCATTTTTTCTCATGTATTCTCTTTCAGTTAGGAGTTTTCTAGCTACGATTTTTTAAGATAATAATAGGTGGAAACTTTTGTTAATAAGGTCATGCCATGTTTTGCAGTTTGGAAGAACATATCTTGATATTTTACTAGTTTGTTTTAAAATATTTTTATAAAGTCCTTGACGAAGTCTGGCCTCATCCTACCTTCACAGAATGTCTAAGGATGACCAAAAGTCCACTTAGTGGACCATTTGTTCCACTTAGTAGATTATCTTATGGTGCCCATGGCAACTTCAGTGCAGCCTCCAAGAAGTTCTGCTGGCTAAAAGCCAAACTGCAAAAGTAACTGCAGCAGCAGCAGCAACTGCAGCAGCAGCAGGCACTAGGACAATATCTGCAATTTGCTTTTTTTTCCAGGATATCTAGTCTAAGTGAGATTGGTCAATTTTAACATAGAAATCAGGAAAAAAGGAAAAAAGTCTCTTTGAAATGTCTAAAAGAAATAACAATATGAATTCAGTTCAAGATGGCATAATCGACAGGCAGTAAACCATATATTTTGTCTTGTTTTTAAAGAAAGCCCAGCCTTGCTTTCTCCATATAACCACTCCTGTCTTCATGAAGCTTCTCATTAAAAGGTGACTAGAATTTGATAAATGGAGTGTTAAGTGCTGTAATAGCCATGCTTTCAGTACAAATATTGTGCAATAATCCAAGTGACTCTATCAATCTCTTTGAAATGAAGAAAATAATGTCAAAAGCTGTAAGTTACTTTACCTACATAAAGCTATAATTTACTAAATGTCTCACAAGTTCTGCCTTGTCACTCTAGCTTGTAAACTCTGTATTGCTGGTTTCTACAAAAGATCATTATGCTAATTAAACTTCAAATGCTTTGCTATGCCTAAAAATATCACAGGTAGCTTTTGAAGTGATATTTTTTCTTTGTTTCTGGCTGTTTGTCTCTTCCATAGGAGAAAACTTGCTAGAATTTCAAGAGTGAATGAATCTCAGTCAAAGAAATAAAGGTGTGCAAACACAAGGAAAACCCACAAATTATTGCTGTGTTTTATATTCAAACAAAAGTAATTAAGAACAGAATGTTATATTATATATAATTGTATATAATGTTGTATGGATCTAACATGTCCCAAAAGTTTCAAGGCTTGGGACACTGACAATAATAATGAAAATAAAAGTGAAGCCCCAAAGCAAACTTAAAAATTACAAAATGTTTGTAAAGTGATTAGCTTCCAAGTTTCACTGTCAAGGTAATAAAATAATGTTGACATCCATGAAACCATTACACAACTTGAAAATTATTTTTATTTCTGATCAGAGTAGCACTGGGCAGAAGTGTTTTTTTCTTGTCAAAGTACTCTATACAAAGTTGAGATATGTAAAGGTCTGCTGGCAATTCCTTTTGATACTCCTTTATTTTGAGAATTGTGATACCCAGAATGGTATGATGTTGTTATTAATGTCAGCTGTCTGCTGAAAGAACAGTGAACTTACAACAGCAAAGATTTTCAAATGCACAGATGAAGAGAAAAGCAACAAAGGGGAAACCAAATTCAACAAGGACAAGAAAACAAAGCAGCTTTGATAAAGTATGCAGTCTAAGCTAACTAACAGCACTAGAAGGTGACTCTACTTTTTCCCCCCATTTATTTCCTTTTCTACAGTTGTTATATCATCAATTCAAGTCATTTTGAGTAATGTTGTTTTAAGATTTTAAACAGAAAACAAAGTTCTTTCATTCTTTGTACAGTAGCCAAAACAACAAATAAAAGAACAAATTAAAAAACAAAATCATGCATTTTCTTTTCAAATCTATTGCAGATAAATAAATGGAGAATTTAAAGTACAATAATGGGCTGCAAAGAGATTTATTATAACAAATTTAAGAGATTAATGAAAACTGATACAAATTGCAGACGTCTTCATTAGGGGAAATGAGCATTAATTTCATGCTAATGGTGGTGTTAACTTACATTATAAATTCTCAAACACATTCTTAAAAGACTGCTGGTACCATCAACTATTTACTAGACTACAGACTTTTTGGATATGTTCTTATTATGTTTGAATTGATTTTCAAAAGTATCCATTGAGCTGAATTGAAAAACAGAAGTCCTTTTCATAATAAAAGGTTTTGTCTCAGACAATGCAGAAAGCTATCGCGCTCCGGGGGCGGCCCAGCGGGCGGCCGAAGCTGCGACCTTCCAGAGGGAGCATCCCGCAGGGGAACTGCCCGTCCAGGGGGTCTGTGCAGCTTCTCCGAGCAGAGGGTGGCCTCAAAGGTGTAGCAACTCCGGCTACAAGTGATTTCAGCTCTTAGTGATTTCAGCTCTCAGTGATTTCAGCTCATGAGGCCACCCAGGCAGGCCCGGGGACAGAGAGAGACGAGGGAGCCTGGCGTGGTGAATTCCACAGGTAAGCTTTATTCAGCCACCCCTGTGAAGGGAGCCAGCGGCCAGGCTCTCCTGGGGTCAGGGGTACAGCCAGGGTGTTTATATAGGGAAAGGCAGGGGTGGGGTGGACACCAGTTAGCCAACAGGGNTCTACAGAAAGCTGTTTGGGTCTTGGAGTCTTTCACTGAAACAAACGTTTGAGTACTGCTTCTGCTAGAAATAATTTTTATGGCATATTCTGATGCAAGGAAGGCAGCAGAAACAAGTAGCTATAAGAAAGCTAAAGGAGGGTGAGAAGAGTTACCTCTTTGTCTTGCAGCCCACGCTAAGATCTTGAGTAATGCAATACTCCACCTTACAAGTCCTCTGCAGCAAAGGGAATTTTGCCTTCTAGTTGGATGTGATATGAAACCTCTTTAGTAACCATATCAGGATTGTGAAATAAGAATGGGATCTAGGGTTGTGGATGCAAGCGAAACAATCACACAGGGATATGAGGAAAACTGAAAGTGTGATCCATTGGCCTTAAACTTAAGAGATCTGATTTGGACTTGGGTACAGACATATATTTATGTGATTGTTCCATTCTGGCCAGCTATCTGTGAAGGACATTCTTATCTCAATTCAAAATATGAATCTAGAGTGTTAAAGTTAAGAGATTATTTTTTTAGTACATGGGAGGATGTTGTGGTTTAAGAATGGTACTCCCCAGTTCACTGCCCTCACAGAGAATTTCCCAAACCAGATGCGGCTCACTCGCTCTCCTCCTTCCCCTCTCCCTTCTTGCTTGGAGGCTGGAGTTGAGAGCTGGACAAAAAAGTCAAAATCACAGGTTGAAACAAGAACAATTTTAATGGAAACACCAACAAGATAAGAAAACGAAAAGTAAAAGAGAAGGTGATTTACATGTAAGATGCCCACCAAGCTCAGGACAATGAAACAGTGGTGGACAGACCCTATTCCCTCCATGCTTCCTCCCCACCTGGAAAGGGACACCCTTCTTCTGGGAAGCAAGACAGTCCCCTGCCCCGGGCAATAACATAAGATGGTATGGAATAACATTAGGGTCTTGGCCATGCCCACACAAATCCAGGCTCTGCCCCCTCATGGCTACTGTGAATAATTACCCATGTCCTAGGCCAAAACTAGGACAGAGAAATAAAAATGCATTTGCATTGCAAATCAGATCGAGAATTAAAAAAATAAATGAAAAACCCACATCCACACGTATTTTTTTATTAATTTATGGGTTGTCATAAAAAGTTGCAGAAGAGCTAGAAAGTACAGAACATTCTGGAGAGAGAATCTCAAAAACTTTTAAGATGAGTTAAAACTCCAGACTCTAAATGTCTAACTGTGTCTGAATATATATACATTTAAGCTTTCATCAGCAATGTAGGGCTTAGATGAATTGTCAAAATTCCCTAAATTGCCTTAGTTTTCAGTGCAGTTTGACATAGAACACTGTCTTGCCTGAGTTCCAGTTACCAGCCTGTGAGAGCAGAGATCAGCTGCAGGTCTGGCCTAATGAAAATGTCTCAAATACCCTAAGGAGTTTCCAATGACATTTGATACTGACGTTTGCTTCTGAGAAACTGCCCTCTAATTAACAGTGTTGGGATCTGATATCTCAGTTTAAGGTAAATATCTACAGTTTGTCACAAGTATAGCTCTCTGAATCAGTGGGTTGCCAGCATCAGCAAACTGGATCCCATGACTAAATTTATAAGCCTGCAGTCTCAAGCTCCGTCCAAACTCTAACATTTAAATACATAAGTTAATGCAGATGGATCCTGTTCTAAATATTCCATAATGAGTGGAAAGGGAATATATTTTTCTATTCTAGGCATTTGTAATGCAACTGGTTGTAGTATTCGTTGCAAAGCCATAGAAAAAAAAGACATATATCAAGTGAGTAACAGCAAAGCAGATTTTTCATTATACATGAATATCCCTCACCAAACTTTCTCTAAATCTAAAGTTCAAGAGAATATGCTATCTATTCCAGAACTGCTTATATCAAGGGTTCAGTCATTTGAAAACAAGCAAATCATTCAGAGACAGCTCACATGCTTTGGATTCTATGCTCTGAGTTTAGAGATTAAGGAGAAGAAAACTATACTGGAGAGTTTTATTGAAGTGCAGTGAGTCTTTACTTCAGGGACAGCTATTATTTTTGCTCATGCTTGTTGCCCAGGCAACAGCTTATGCAGTGATCAGTCTTCACCAACATAAAGCATTAGCCTAAAACTGTAGAGATTTAGCCTTAGATAGAACAGAACAGAACAGAATAGAACTATTTCAGTTGAAAGGGACATACAAGTATTATCTAGCCCAACTGCATGACCAATTCAGGGCTGATCAAGTTAAACCATATTATTGAGGGCATTGTCCAAATGCCTCTTAAATAGCCTTGGGATAATAACCACCTCTCCAGGGAACTAATTCCAGTGTTAGACTGCCACTTGGTAAAGAAATGATTCCTAATATCCAGTTTGAACCTTCCCTGGGGCAGCTTTAAACTGTTCAACATGTCCCATCACTAGGTACCAGGGAGAAGAGATCAGCACCTCCCTCTCCAATACAGCTTCCTCCTCAGGAAGCTGTAGAGAGCGGTGAGGCTGACCCTCACCCTCCTTTTCTCTAAACTAAACAAGCCCAAAGCCCTCAGCTCCTCCTCACAGGACCTTCCTTCCAGGCCCTTCACCAGCTTTGCTGCCCTTCTCTGAATGTGTTCAAACTCTTTCACATCCTGCTTAAATTCTGGGATCCAGAACTGCACACAAGGTGAGGCTGCAGCAGCATTGAATACAGCGGGATTATCACCTCTTTGGACTGGCTGGTGATGCTGCATTCGATGCACCCCAGGATGTGATTTGCGATCTGGGCTGCCAGGAAACACTGACGCCTGTTGAACCTGTTGTTGACCAGCATCCCCAAATCCCTTTCTGGGGTGCTGCTTTACATCCACTGCTCTATCAGTTTATATTTGTGTTCTACTGGCTTATACTTCAGCCAGTTCTTCACCCAGTGCACTGTGAACCCACCCATCCCACAGCTGACCAGCGTGCCCAGAAGGATGCTGTGAGGGATAACATCAAAGCCCTACTAAAATTCATAAAGACTACATCCACTGCCTTCCCTTCATCCCACTAGGTGGGTGACACAGGGATATCAAATCAGTTAAACAGGACTTCTCCTTTATGAACCCATGTTGACTGTGACAAATAATGTCATTATTCTTTAAATGCTTTTCAATAGTAGCCCGTGTAACCTTACTCATCATTTTTCCAGGAACTGGGCTAGACTAACGGATCTGTAGTTATTCCACAGACTCAGTATATAAAGCTGGGGGAAGGAGGAGGAAGGGAGGCTGTTTGGAGTGGTGGTGCTTGTCTTCCCAAGTAATGGTTGCTCCTGGTGGACTCCTAATCTCCTGGAGATGGCTGAACGCCTGCCTGTCCATGGGAAGCGGTGAATTAATTCTTCGTTTCGCATTGGATTTGCTCATGGCTTTTGCTTTACCTATTAAACTGTCTTTATCTCAGCCCACGGGTTTTGTCACTTTTCTCTCTCCCACATCCCAGCAGAGACCAGGGGGAGGGGTGAGAAGGGCATGATCTAGCTGCTCGGTGGTACTTAGTTGCCAGCTGGAATTAAAACACAACACCTTATTTAGGAACTGCTTGTCTAGTCTTTCTACAAGACAGACTAATTTGGAGATACTGCAGTAATCTAAAGTTGCAAATGCATAGTGTTTAGCATTTATTTTGAAAATATGTATTTTCAAAAAAGCCAGGGCCAAAAGATCAGAAAGGAAAATGCAAGCACAAAATCAATTTCTGCTCTGCAGTCCATTTGATGATGAAATTAGAAAATTTGGTACAGAGAGCTGTTTTGGCAAACTGACCTAATCCAATTCCCCTGATGATACCCATTACATAAAGTTATTGCATGAGCTTATGTTTTCAAAAGTAGGTCTTCCAAAGAGGCTCCCAGAGGAAAATTGATTTTTATCTTAACAATGATAATATTTTAAGGAACCAAGGTTCTTCATGGATCCCACATGATCCTGGCTCACCTTCTACAGGCATGTTAAGAGACAGCATTCTGACAAATCTGCCAAAAACTTCCCTGTGAGAGTGAGTTCAGAACTGCAGCAACACTAACGGGCAAACTGAAATAAAGGATCTGGACACCTAGTGTGTGATACCTGAGCCAATAAGTTCAGACAAGTTTTAACATGTACTAGAATGACCAGGAAAATTTCAAAGACATAGGGAGTTTCTGCTATTCAGTACTCTCTTTCTGGAACTCCATGAGGTGTAAAATAAAATCCATCATTATATAACAGAACACGGATCATTTAGGACTCCAGCATGCAATGGAACACATGCCTGCTGGGCAATTTTGTGCTGCATGGTTGTCTAGAAAAATGACCACCAGTGAAACTGGCAGATACTACCAAACACGTTCTGTGTTCTGTTTTATTGATAAGAAAAATGTGATCATGGAAATAATTTTAGCTCACTTGCTTCCAAAATCCTAAAGTCCTTTTCTGTGATAACTTTAACTAATGTCCATATCATTTTATCTGATCGTGTTTTCTCTGTTTAGATATAGTTTTCAAGCACTTGCAAGGAGGGCAGTCCTGTCTGGTAAGGAAGTGATGAGGGGGCTTTTGGTTTCCCAGTGGTTTTTTCCCACAGTGTCAATGCCTACGTAGGTGGTAGCTAAGCTGTAAAAGGAGCTCTCTCTCTTAATGCAGTAGAACAGTAGGAAACCTCAGAAGGATAGAAGTTAGCAGAAGTTTAAGGATTAGATAAAATGTTACCAGCACTTACATTGTTTTCTGGGGAAAAGAAGGGAAAGCTTCTCTTTATGCTCTTCCTGGTGTCACAGAAATGATAATACCCAAATGTATAAAATCAGAAGATGTACTAAGGGTAGTATGATTCCTCGTTCCAGTAATGGGATGTTTATTCTTTCAATGCTTTCTGTAGCAATGCCAAAGACAAGCCCCACCTGTCTGAAATAAAACTGAAGAGAGCAAGATCTGCTATATGGGGGATTTGTGAACTCAGGACACAGGGATCAAAGTACTGAGAAATAATGTGTGTGAAAGACCGAATCAATGAGAGATCTGAGGAGAGACAGGAGGAGGAGGATCTGAGGAGCTGAGAGACTAACTGGTTTGGGATTTTTTAAGGTCAAACTGTAGTAATGAAGGCTTGTCTGTGAAGGGACTCCAACATTTGTTTTCTTTCCATGACGGCTTTGAAAACCTGACTTTGTCCCCTCAGGAGATGTGTACAGCTTACTAAGCTTTTATGTGACCTATGAAAATCACACAATTATTTGATGGAGAACAAGAGAAAACAAACCATTCTAGCTGAGGGTGATGGTGAAGGCCTAAGTACGATATGAGAAATTGCGGCAGTGTAATGAAAGATCGTGGTAACAACTTTCCCTTTGGGATGTACATATTGGACGAGAAGAGATATACATCTGCACATAACAGTTTGTGTTTATATGGTGGGGTGACCCTGGATGCTAGGTGTCCACTAAAGCTGTTATATCACTCCTCATCCTCAACTGGACAGGGGAGAAGAAATATAACAAAATGCTCATGGGTCAAGATAAGGACAGGAAAAAATCACTCACTGATTGCTGTGACTGTCAAACCAGCCTCAACCCAGGAAATTAGTTTAATTTATTATCAAAGTAGGATAATGAGAAATAAAAATCATGAAAACACATTCCCTCCACTCCTTCCTTCTTCACAAGCTTCACATCACTCCCAGTTTTCCCTACATACTCCCACACAGTGGTGCAGGGGGACTCAACTGGGCACTGCAGTCAGTTCATCACATGTCTCTGTTGTTCCTCCTCATACTCCTGCCCTGCTCCAGCATGAGATCTCTCCCATGGAAGGCAGTCCTCCATTAACTCCTCCAATGTGAGTCCTTCCACTGGGCTGCAGTTCTACACGAACTGCTCCAGGTCCCTTCCCATGGGGTGCAGTTCTTCAGGAACAGACTGCTCCATCATGGGTCTCCTGTGGGTCACAGGTCCTGCCAGCAAACCTGCTCCAGCACAGAGTCCTCACTCCATGGATCCACAGTTCCTACTTAGAAACCAACAAACCCTCCACGGGATCAGAGCCACCTTTGAGCATGAATTTGCTCCAGAGTGGGGTCCTCCATGGCCTGCAGGTGGATCTCTGATCCACTATAGACCTCCATGGGCTGCAAGGGGACAGCTGCTTTAGCACAGTCTTCAGCATTGGCTGCAAGGGACTCTCTGCTCTGGTGCCTGGAGCACCTCCTTTCCCTCCTGTTTCACTGATCTTGGAGTCTCCAGGTGTGTTCCTTTCACATATTCTCTCTCTTTTCTCTGGTTGCTATTGCTGTTGCATCCTGCCTTCTTAAATCTGTAATCACACAGGCCTTACCGCGGTCCCTGGTGGGCTTGTCCTTGGCCAGCAGCGTATCCATCTTGGAGCCAGCTGGCCTTGGCTCTGTTTGACACAGGGGAAGATTCTGGCATCTACTCACAGAAGCCACCCCTGCTGTAGCACACACAGACACAATCACACTCTTCTGGCCTCCAAAAGCATGTTGCACAAACACAATACAACTTATCCTTATTTTTGTATAAGTTCCACTTTCTTTTCTAAGTACATTGTGCCACTACTGCAATTTAGGTTAGTTATATAAGAATAACTTTTTTTTTGAGCTGGTGCAAATATATGTTATATATGCTGAAAATACCAGCTTTTGTCAAGTATTAAACTCTACCTATGATCAATTTTTCCCTAAGTTTTGTTGGATCAGAACATTTCTGAAATTTCACTGTCTCTCATATTTACTTTTGCCCATACGGAATTTCAATATTAGGCTTGCTTGTAAGATTTCCTTTATTTTTTACTCAATCTAATTTTATAGTCATTTGAATGCTGGCATTCCTACCTACCTAAATGCATTTCCCTTAATATTTGTATTTATGTCATGGATGACATGCTTTATGGATGCCAGACTGTACAAACACTCCTATTGAATCCATTTGCAGTGAATCTTTTACTTGAGCATCGTTTTGTGTGCAGTGCTTTTCAAGCATGTAAAAATCTCAGTTTCAAAACTTTTCTCCAGTGTTTTTATTATCCAATATGCTTTCCTTCTTTTTTTGATAATTGTATGAGCACTGCATAACTAACAAATAGACCTAGTCTTACTGTTCTAAGAATTACTCTCTGTACCATCCCTCTTCCAATTTCTAACACATCCTTCTGCAAGTAAGACCACACTGGTTCAGCTGGCAACACTTTTTATCTATCACACCACGAATTAGATAGCCAAAGCCCAAAAAAATTGTATGCCAGTGTAGAGGATAATATTTTCTTGAAGAAAAAGAATCTGTAACCTAGGATACACCAGCAGATAAAAGAGGAGGCAAAAGAAAACCTGCCTCTTATAACTAAGAGGTCTGAGCTCATAGTTTCACAGAGGTAGAGCTTTTATACTTTAAGTCGCGTAACATCTCTCTCACTTGATTCTCTTCCAATTTGTGACCCTCTACTTTTCTCTCCAGATGTGATATTTCTGCATAATTTCCTCTATACACAAGGTTCCAACTATTTTAATGTGAATTACTCCAAGTTCTCACTTTTTACTTCTGACCTCTTTCCACTGTTTAATCCATCATCTATCATCTCCATTTTAACATGGCTCATAATGATGTTCCTATTTTCTTCTAATAATCCTCAGGAGGACTTCTGACTATGGAATTATTCATATGAATAAGGCTATTTTATTTTAACTTTGAGATCTCCTATCAGCATTTTGAATCTCAGAAGGACAAAGTGCAAGACTGTTCCAATCAATGAGTTGTGAAATTGTTCTGTAGCTCATGCAGCTCTGTACATTTTCTTTCTTGTTAAATATTTAAAAAAGAAATATGCAAGGCACTATTGTACATAAGTTGCAAAGGACCTTACACTCATTTGGTACAGACTTTTGCTACTGCACAAAATCAGGACATATAATCTTTTAAAGTAATTCATTGAGCTTTCTTCAATTTTTGTACTTTTTATCCTCTGTTTCTCACAGAGAGATTTTCAGAATCTCATTTCTCTGATTGACATTAACTCTATGTAATCTAAATTTATTCGCAGACATCTTGCATCTATTTATTTTGTGTCTATATTGTCCTACAGTCTACTCTTTTTCCCAGTGCTAACATTTGAGTCAACAACCTGCTGCAAGTTACCCAAGGATCTTTAGAAGTGCAGTCTGAGCAGCAGGAGGTGCATTACCTGAGTTAAATGTACAGAAGTGTAGCGTTCATCCCATCCTCAGCACCAAATCAAAAAAGCAGCCCCAGGCAGTGACAAGACCACACACATACATTCCTCTGCACTGAATGGGTGACAAGCAATAGTTAAATCTATGCATCTAAACATGGTTAATGATTCTGGTTCCCAAGGTTAAGTAGTGCAGAGACACTTGTAGCCACTACCTTGAGAGCAGGCTGCCATACCCACAATATCCAGTACTTATAAAGTATTCCTGTGAATTAAATAGGATGGCCTTGCTGGCCTTCTGAGAAATGCCGCAGTGCCTCTCCTGTCCTGGCTGGCAGCACTGACCGCGGGCACCGGGCAAACCCTGCCTGCCCCGGTGGGGCAGATGGAGGCGATCGCGGCGCGGGAGGGTGGGTGAAGCCCCTGCACGGTTTGCCTCCCCCACCGGTGTTCAGGGCACGCTGAGGAGGTAAAGGAGCGAGAGGGGTCTCTGGCATGGGGTTCCAAGGCTTTTATTCGAGGGGAACTCCAGCAGCTGAAGACACAGACAATAGAGGGTTTGGGGTTTATATAGGAGGAGATATAAAGGGCGGAGAAGGTATGGGGTGACGTGGTACAGACCAATGAGGCAGGTATGGGGAGGAACGAGGGAACGGGGGGCCAGTGGGGTACAAAATAACATAGAGGGTTCTGGAACTCAACTATATAGGGGACAAAGCATACATATTCAAAGGGATATACATAAAGTAGAGTGGGGAATCAGTGCACTAACTAAAATCAAGGGATCCACAGCTTAATGCAAGGCTTCGTGGGGAGTCACCCTAACCAGGGGAGAGCTTAAAAAATTGCACACCACAACAGAGAAAGCTTAGCTGTTATTTCTTGGGGGTGCTTTTGGTGCAGTTGAAGCTTTCTGGAATGCTGCGAAGGCTGTGTTGCAATTAATTTCTTTTAAAACCATAAAATGGCCATTTACCAGACAATGTAGCAGAAGGGCATGGGATGGTGTTCAAAGAATGCTGAGATAATGATAAAAAACCTTATGGAACAGTGTATTTAAGATACAAGGAATGCTAAAAGCAGTCTTTGCACTTAGTTGCCATCAGAATTACACAGGAGTTTTCTTTGAAAATGCTTTTTCTCCAAAAGAAGTCCTGGAAGTGAATTAACACTTCTACAGTGCAGTTCATTGGTTAAGAAGAACTGAGGACTAATCTGAGATAGTTTAGGAAGTTTTACAGATGTGGGATGTATGCTTCATTAGAATAAAAATATGTTCTGAAAGGTAGGTGATTTTATATGATGAAGGCAAATGCTATAAAGTAAATTACATTTTTCTATTAAAAATCATTAAATATTATCATTGTTTAATATTAACTCCCTTCTTCCATTAATTAAGTCCTTTGTTACTGCTTAATAAGATAATACCAAGTTTGGGAATAATTAAAGAATATATTCTCTCTATTTTGCTTTGGGGTTTTTCATAGATTTTCTTTTTCTTTCTTTCTTTCTTTCTTTCTTTCTTTCTTTTTCTTCATCTTCAACTTGTTTGTTTCTACTTGATCTTATTCCATTATAGATTACTTAGGGGTAGCTTGGAATGGCCAAGTATAGGTTTGTATGAGTCCAAAATATTAGACCCCACCACTTGTAAGATTTCACAGGGGTCCTGATTTTCTACCTCCATGCAACTGCTCTGCATGAATATGGTACTTCCTGTGCTCTCATTATCTAACGTACACGCAACATAACTGAGTGATCTATGCCTACATCTCTTACAATGGCATGCAGAATTCAGACCTGAAAGCCTACTTACCAGTTTAACTGACCTCTGCAAGCCTGGTGTGCACTAAATCCACTGATTTCACTTCAGTGGAACATTTGTGACACCTTTTGGCGCTGTACATGTATTTTAACAACTCTTTAGTACTCTACATGCTAGATTCTCAGTTAAGGGAATCCTCCTACTCCTCAAGGACACTTTGCATTTGCATTTAAAAGTTACTGAATAAAATTCATATGGAAAAGTGGAAGAACATACCAGACAAAAGTGCTTTTCCATCCCAAGGCAGTCTCTCTGGCACTAGACTACAAAATCAAACTTCCTTTTTCTTAGTTTCTCTCCTACCCAATAAATGTTACATTCTTCTCTGCATAATGGTGTAACTACAGCAGAGAGTACTTCCTAATGCCTATCTAAATTGGCTTCCAAATTTGTTCAAAAATCTGCGAATTCCCTCATATCATTATATGCTGATTGCACAGCAGAGTTAGAAGTCTCTACTAAAGATAAACTGAATCGTGTTTCTTTTTTCAGACATCTATATATGAATAAGAATTAAAATTTTTCACTATTCATTGCTTTCTGCTAAGATGCAACTCTCCACAAGCAAGGGAAGATCTATGGAGAGAAAAGAAATGAAGAATGGTGTGGTAGAAATTGAAACAGCACATTTTTTTGTATGAACGAGGTAATTTGTCTCCCCATCAGTAACCTTTATGATTCACTGCTATTTTTTCAGCTTTTCATAATATTAGATATGGAACACATGCTATTAAATGTGGGATTCACCTTCACAGCAGAATCAATGCTTCAGTCACTGCATTTTATTTGCAGAAACAGAGCTACTTGCCTATGGTATAGGTATCTTACAGTCTGAGAGACAAAAAAAGACTATATAAAAAACTAAATAATTGTCTTGCAATTGTGCTAAAATATAGGAGAGAACATAGCTGGTGGAAAACTGTTTACTACAGAATTAGTGGGAAACTTACTGGATAGCCTGATAGACTTTGGATAGTCTATAGTCAGTGTGAAGAGTTAAATTTTGAGAATTGATAAAAAGGTATAATATGAAATTCATATTATATTATGAATATAATAAGGAATTCATGGGCTTTACTGGCATAGTAGTATTAATGAGGACTTGTGTTAGCCAGGGCAAGTGAGATCAGAACATGGCCATTACACTGAAAGTCAGTGGATTCAATGCACACCAGGTTTGCAGAGGTCAACTAGCACTGATAAGCAGGTTTTCCAGTCTGAATTCTGCATGCCACTGTAAGAGATTTATCTTCAGCACTCCTGAATTTCTTTTCTTCTTTCTTAATAACAATAGAAATAGTCCAAACTGTCACTTATAAATGCAGAGACAAATTTGGTTGTCTGTAGGTCATTAAAAAGAAGAAAAGCAACTGTGAGTTCACATTACACATCCCTAAGATATAAGTTAATTAAAAAAAAAAAAGACCATTAAAAAAACACAACCAAGCAAAGAGAAACTTGTAGTACCAGGTGTTTCATTATGACAATTTAACTGTGTGGAGAAACATCTCTATGACTTTTGCATCAGAAAGACCTACTTAGAATTATTATATGGCCATTTTTCTATAGATCCCACTTTCCCCCTTTCCCCCCAGTATAAAAATGTACTTAATAAATATCAGGGCTTTTTATACAAAATCTGCACAATCTCACATGAATATTTATATACATGAGGTTTCACCCTGCCTTTATATTTTTTTCTGTTTATATAAATCTTATTTTTGACCATTGTAAGTCATACTGAGAAAATTATATTACGACTATGAAAATGATTTGCGCATTCTTGGGACTAGGGAATAATTTTCAGATGATTGCACATGATTTCATCCTATGACACCTATTAACCTATTGATCAGGAACAGGTGGTCCTGATGGAGACATAAGTTGCTTTAAATACCAAGGATCTTTGTATCTCTAAAACTATATTATTGGAATACCAACTAAAACAAAATAACTTTAAAATCAGATCTACTCTGGGAAACAGAATAAAATAAACATCACCCCTGCTATTTTTGCAAAGCTGATTCTTTCCTTGAATAAGGAGTCCGTTCTTTTGTTCTCAATTATGGAATAAATTATCTTTGGGATTTTAGTGATCTCGCTCTCTTTCTACTGTCTTTGAGTAGCTGTGTCTTATTTCCTTGACCTTCTCCAGTGTGTTCTGCTTGACTCATGCTTCAGTGTCATCGTTCCCTATGTCTTCCTATCTCTACTTCCTTATGCTGCACTCCAGAAACTTCCTTCAGCTTAATATTGTATTTTATTTCAGGGCTGGTAATTTTCATCAACCCCTTTTTCCTTTCACAAATTTTTACCAAAAATGAAAGAAACTTACAGTTGCAAGATTGTAAATAAACTTTTTTTTTCTTTCTAACACTCAGTTACGCTCTTTCAATACAAAATAATATCCACCTAACCCAACATGTGTCTTTTGGTACAGTATGAAAAGAGATATTCATACCTATGCATAAACAGGCAACGAGATTAAGATGTTTGACCCATTACTGGGTCAATGTCTCAAAAAAATTGAGATCAGACATGATGGTAATCAAGTATGGTAGGATAAGCAGAAATATCTGGAGAAAGTACCTGAAAGGAACCTAAAGTTGTCTTAATTTAGTAGTTGTAATGATTAGGATAGGATAGCATAGCATAGCATAGGACACATCAGGACAAGATAAATAAGTACTCTTCCTTTGAAGATAATAATCAACATTAAAACACACCAAACTCCAAATACATACATATATATATACACACACACAAAAAGGTCCTTGCTGTCTTGTTCTTATTCTGCCTTTCATTATATTTAGGTGACTAGGATTTAGATGACTAGGGTATGTTCACCTTTTCATTTGTACTTTACCAACTGGTATTCGGTGACTGCTACTTGTCTAAAAATTTGATTTGGTGCATGTAATATTCCTATGAAATAAAAGAAAGTTCATACTTACTTGTACTATGTAGCAATACTTTGATTCTATTTTAATACTAGTGCTACTCAGATAATTTGATATAATTCTCTTGTAGTTTTGTATAGTTCTTAATAACACATCTTAAAATTATTTATAAAATGTAATCACACAACAGAATTCATTTTTGCAGGGAAACTGTAGAATTGTTCACACTTTTAATTAAATTCCACTGGAAACTCACTGTTCTGTATGATTTCAGTTAGATTATAAAAACTGATTTTAGTAAAATTTGCTTCATTGTTTTAGATAAAATATATTTATTTTATATATATTTTAAAAAATATATATAATATACATATATATATAATATGTATATATATGTAGGTGGCTGCTTATGAAATAAACCAGTCAGCTGTCACAAAATAAGTCCTTACAATGTAACCACTTTTCCAGCAGCTGGACATAAAAAGGATGTATTTGCCTGCACAGTTAAGAGACAGGTTTGGGCATGTGCAAACATCTGATTATTGCATGCAGACAAGGAATGCTAGTGTGAGTATACATTTCCTCTTATAGATACATCTTTTGCAGGGAATAATTTTTTGAGGGACTCAATTTACCCTAACTGGGTAAATGAACATTAGGATAAGATAATGGTAAGTTTCTGATTTTCAGCAAAAGATGTCTCCACTTCTTCATTAGTAAATTGAAGATGGCAATATCTAGCTATCATTCTCTAGTTCTTGGTAATCTCTGAGAGAAAATTCCTTATTTTGTTCTACATAGTTTGATAGTAATATGGAAATAGTTCAATTTCAGTAAAGCAACAGGAAAGTCTAAACACAGAGAAATATCTACAAAAGTGTGACATACTATTTCACTTTTCATTTTTAAAAGTGTGAGCAGCATGAAAAAATATCTTCTCTTTTGATTATGAGTGTTCTTCCTTCTTTTCAGAAACTGCATTTTCTATATTCTCTTTTGGATTTTAAGGATCAATAGCCACTTGCAGTGCCCAGATTTTTTATGCTAGTGTCTAACTCTGGCATAGATGTTTCCACTGGTAGGAAGGTTAGTGTCCTCATAAATGAGGGAGAACAGTGGATATTGTCTACCTGGACTTCAATAATGCCTTTGACACTGTTGCCCATAAGATCCTCATATAGAAAAATGATGATGTATGGGCTGGATGACAAGGCAGTGAGATGAATGTGCGTCTCTCCTGTGAGGAAAGGCCAAGAGATTTCTGAGATTTGCCCTACAAATGAGAGTTCTTCAGAGGGGGTATTTCATCAATGAATATAAACACCTGAAGGGAGGGTGAAAAGAGAATACAGTCAGGTTTCTTTCAGTCTTGTTCAGTGACAGGGCCAGAGGCAACAGGCACAAAGTGAAATACAGGAGGTTCCATTTAAACATAAGGAAGCAATTTTTTTTTTACTATGAGGATGACCAAGCATTGGCACAGGTTTCACAGAGAGGTTAACAGAAAGTCTCCACACTTGGAGACTTTCAAAAACCATCTGTACACTGTCCTGGATCACTGGCTCTAGGTGACCATCCTTGACCAGATGATGTCCCAAAGTCCCTTCCAGCCTCAACTATTCTGCAATTCTGTGGCCCTCCATTTCAACACAGACTTCAAACAAAGCACATTTTCTAAGAAGAATACTAATGCTTGTACATTAAATCTATGCAATTATGCTTTCATATTGGTAGTTGCTACAGCTTCCAATGCATTTGAGACTGTGAACATAGGTTTGAATTTAAAAAAAAATAAACCAGTGGCATAAATAGCAATTTCTTTAAAAATGTCCTTTTTTCCTTATTTCACCCAAAGTACATCTAATCATGCTGGGACTTGTAAATGCTAATGTGCTACAGTTACACAAATTATAAACAGATGAATACATGTAACCTTTTTTTATGTGAACACCTAAGACAAGCATCACTTTTATTTTTATATATATATAAAAATATATGCATGTACGTGTATACATACATATATATATATATACATTTTATATATATATATTTCTTCAAATAAAATATGTTTCTTGATAAATTTCCAACTGTCATGGATTGGGCATGACTCAAATTATGTTGCTATTCCGTCTATACCCTTTTTGCTAGGAGAAAAAATAGTCACAAACTGCTCAAAACAGTAGAGGTTGCCAAGAAGCCAGTGGGTTTCTTGGTTAAGAATCTGATCCTGTCACCTTGCAAACAAAGAAACTGAGTCCATCCTGAAGAGACCAACAGTCCTTGAAGCCATGCTGAGGGAACTACCAAACACGCAGTTTAGGAAACCTGGGCATAATTGTTCTGTTGCAACTCTTATTTTATTTATTATGTATTTCTCTTACAGGAGTATACTGAGATGTTTAGGTTTGAAATTAAAGATCAACATTATATCTTACAGAAGTGAAGATGGATAACAATTTAAGAATAAGAGATAATTTTTAAAACTACGTCACAAGGTCATTTAAGGAGCTTTCAAAGATAATTTTGAAAATTCAACACTGACAATGGTAATTAGCCTAGGAACTAACCAGTAATTATTTGATAATATGTATTCAGCATGCATATATACGGAAAAAGGTAATATTTGCAATAGATATTAAAATTTACATATTTTAAGGAAAAGTTTAAAATTGTTAAGGCATAGCAAATAAAGTATTTTTCATGTAATTTGTTTCTTTCAATTTTGATACTACATGTAACCAACAAATAGTAAAAACAAATATTTAAAACCTACCTGTTGACTTTGTCTAACATTTCAAATATTTTCTTCAGCATTATCTCACAAAGATTTTTTGGTGGTGTTCCTTGAGACCCTGGAAAATCATAAAACTATTAAAAAAAAAACAAAACTGAGTAATAGAAAACAAGTTACTTTAATTTTGTCAGCCATTGTAAACATAAAAGGAAGAAAAATGTTTCGTCATTTGAGTTCAACAAGTTTAATTGGTTAATAATGCAGAACAGTATTTCATTCAGATATTCTTACATCAGTACACCTAAAAGCAGTGATAATTTGTACAGTAATGTGGAAAAGGATTCAATGAGACACTAGGCGAAGTATCATAGAAGCCAAATAAGCTGTACAGAATTGTGTTGTTTTTCCCTATTATCTTTAAAGTCTTACATGATGCATGTGTATTAAAAACAGCAATTCTGTCATTAAACATTATCTTTTTTCTTTATTAGTAATGTTTATAAGTTTTTACTTATCCAGCATGTATTCCAAGAATTCTATAGAGATTCATATTTTCATTTAAGAACTGATATGAAGAAAGGTCATTATTTTTACACAAATGCAGAAATCTTTTAAGTGTATGCTTCTTTTCTACATGGCTTACAAAAAAGACAATTGAATTTCTTATCCAACAGCTCATTTGATTTTTGAAATATATCTAAACAATCTTGAAATGTCTGGAAAACCAAAGTATTTTGGTCATCAGAAGACTAAAACATTGCCCCAGAGAACAGGATTATACAGTAACAAAATGCCAGAGAAAAGGACCTTATAGGCATATTTTATTTCTCCACTTTTCTTTCAAACTTGTCATAACTTGCTGTAACTTCTGACAAAATAATATGCAATTAATTTGTTTGAGTCATAACATCATGAATTTTAATAAATATTTTTTGCATTTTTAGACGCAAATTCAAAATCCTGCAAAAGATATTCAATTGATTAGAAATTATTCTAAGAATCAAAATACAGTGTTATTAAACACAGTAATTGCTAATGGTATTAGTTGAAAAATATTTTTTTTTTAATCAAGCAACAGTAAAGTCTTCTTAAAACTGAAAATCCTCCCCTATAATTTAGTAATGTTTAGTAATTTTTCAGCCTTTTAAAAAAATATCACTTCGGAATGTGATTGGTAATGCTATAAGTTCAGGATAGCCAGGATTTCTCACCAAACCAAAAGAAGAAAAGCCGTGGTCTATTTTAAAAAGCAGCATTTTTGTGTCTAGGTGTATAATAAGAAATGAACAACTAGTAATATTATTCAATTACATTGTCATTTCTATTGTATTCGTATTTCATTCGCTCTTCCTAGAGCAGGAATAATTTCAGGTAATTTCAAGTTTGCTTTAAATATGTAGCAGCTGGACACCGCCATATAAATGCTACAAGCTATTTTTAGCTATTATACATATTTTAGCTAAGTAAAATGTTCAATTTTTTTTCACGTACTTTCAGTAGGAATGTTGACTTCAGCAAGTGCACCTCCTGAGGAGAAAGATAAATGAAATCACAGTCACAGAGAGTCATCTTACTCAGCTCCCACAAAAGCAAATCTGAAAGTTCATATGAAGATCAGGTGATCAGCTTTCTCCATGTATTTACTGCCATAGAAATTCCTTTCATGAAGAGACTTACCTGCAGGAAACAGAGTTAAAGATTATGAGGATGTAAATAAGTAGAGGTCCAGAACAAACTGTCCAAATAAATTCAGTTGAGTCTTTAAGAATAGAGCATAACACTTCGTGGGTGGTGTTGACTGACTCTTTGGTATCCCCTCCTATTTTTAAAATTCCTGTTCTACCTGGAAATAGAATTATTACAAAGAGATCAGTTATGAGTGAGAACTGTTCACTCTGTGTAAATTTTCAGACTATGTCTTAGCACACAGGTTACATGATTAAGCTAGTAACCTAATTTTTCAGTCTGATAAATGGAGAGGGGTAGATTCCTTCAGAAAGTGATTCTTAGGAAATAAGCTAGTAGTTTGTCTTTCTAATTTGGTTAGATAAGAAGCCAAAAGTTTGGCTGAATGAATAAATCTGTCATAAATGCCCATGATTTTTTCTTTGCTAAGGATTAAGTCAGTTTCTTAATTTTCACGATGAAAAAAAAACAGAATAAAGGACAAGGCAAGAATCTAAATACCATAGGAAATGCTGAAAAGAAAAGCAAAATATTCTGCAAGATGAAAATACACTGCAAGGAGAAAGTCCCTATTCTAAGACTTAAGAGCCTCTTGGTTTCAGTCCAACTTAAAAGTTCTTTGAAAAGCATTTTCAATGTGCAGAATGGAGAGACAGTCTTTCAACTCAGCAAAATTCTCCAAACACAGCACTGAAAAAATTTCTTAAAGTCAGAAGAAGTGTTAAATACCAAAAATAAATCTTCACGTACTTTTTGTTTTCCATACAAGAAGCTTGAATGTTTCAGTGATGAGCCTGGTTCTTTGCTAATTATTCAGCATGTATTTTTGCTTTG
The DNA here is from genome assembly GCA_013400235.1 of Oriolus oriolus. NCBI lineage: Eukaryota > Metazoa > Chordata > Aves > Passeriformes > Corvidae > Oriolus > Oriolus oriolus. Next base: position 86,885 of record VXBT01008130.1, on the reverse strand, counting down.
TATAAATAATTTTTACAGTTTGATTGGAAAACTTTTACCTAATTTGTATTCATTGTCTGTAAGACTCATTAGCAAAAAGAAAGCTTCATGAGTGCACTGAAACAAAATAAGCACTGATTAATCACAGCCTTATACTAGTTAGAGCAGGTAATATCCCTACTTAGATACAGGTAGCTTTTCAAATCAGCCTTAGATATTTCAGGAACTGCTGGCAACAGCAGAAGGGTTGCAGAAAAGGCATGGGTCACACAGCCACTATTCAGGATTTTGGGTTTTATTTGATTTTTCATTTTAAGTTCACATAAGTTAAACTTGCCTTAAAAGTTTGTTCTCCATAAACTGAAATATAACCAGTACAGTACACAGAACCAACTCTTCTCAATACACAGAACTTCAGTGAAGGTTTATGTGATTATTATATCTATACTATGAGTATAAATGAAGCTTTGAAATACTTCATGTTGTTCTGTTTTTCTTTAGTAATGTGTTCCTTTAAAAAAAAAAAATCCAGTGCATAAGTTTTTTTCTATAAATTAAGTGTATGCAGGAACAATCTGTCAAAAATATTTCTCTTTTTAGGCCCTATATGGAAATATGCTATTGAAGATGTTCAAGTTCCCCAGCTGGAATTGATAGGTTTATATTTGTGATGGCATATCACTGTCTACCATCGCACAGACTCCATGATATGTCATGTAGCCTGGATTATTCAGTCTTCAGGATGATGAAGCCAGTCTGTGTATATCTGCCTCTCCTGATCCTCATTATCCAGTTGGGAAACATAGAACAAGTCATTTTGTCATAAGCAGAAAGGATCAGACGAGTTAGGAGAACATACTCATATGCATATGCATATGCATACACACAGGCACACATACATCTGTATGTATATATGAATACATACAGAGAGTGGAGAATTATTTTACCTATTTCAAAGCACTAAATTTGAGAGCCCAATCATTCCAGGCTCTGGAAAATGAGGTAGCAACACTGCTAAAAGGAGCAGTCCATTAAAGGAAGAAAATAAAGCATCAGTATTCCGATTTATCTGCAAGCATTTTTCTTTTCCTTGTGTTGTTTATTTAAGTAACATTTAGTTACTAAGTCTGAAGAAAAAGTAGAGTAAGAATAAAACTATAAAAGCAACACTGCAGAGAAGTAAAAGACGATTACTCTCTGGGGAGGACATTTTACTGTTTGAAAAAGCTGGTATAGGAGGCTATGTACTACCTGTGTGCTAAATCATTGCATGTTCTGGCTATATTGATAGTGGGACACTAAAAACTATATTGTAGTCTTTTCATTTTGTAGAATGTTTCTGGAAGGATTGGCAGAAATTTCTACTTAAATACTATTTTCTTTACCTAAGTTGTGGTGCACTGATGCCTATAGGGAATGCAATGTAAAGATAGTGCAATGGGTCTCCGTCAACTTTTCAATAATTATTTCAGAATAATTACAAATTCAGGCCTGTAATCCCACAACAGTTCTTTATTATGCTGAAGATTTACTGGTGACACCAAAATTAATCTCCCAGCTGTTATTGTTATGTTTTACTTATTAATTACAATAAGGCCAGAGTCTCATTCTTGACTGTTACTCCTTCATAAAAAGGAGCAGTGATAGTGGTATCGCACCACACCCAGCAAAGACACACCTGTAAGGAAAGGAAATATAGAAAGCATTTAATAGGTGTGTGGTGGTAATTCTCCCATGGTTCTAGCTAAGTATTGTAAAAGATTTCCCCTGAATAAGGGGATGTTTCCTGCTTAGTTGAGAAACATGGTCCTGCCTCAGCTATGACATATGAATCATTGATTTAAGACCTTATTTCTTCTTTTCTTCACTGTGATGAGGGAAAAATGTTGAACACATATAGCAAAGCAGTTCTAGTAAACTCTAATAGCTCTTTTAGTCACATGGCTTATTCTCTCGTGATCTCTATCATGTTTATCTTTCATTTTTTTACACCTTTTCCTGGTGTCTGCTCATCAGCATTTTGCACCCTCAGGAGTCCAGGACATCATTCAATTATCATACCACTGGCATCTTTGTGGCATAAAAGTAAGTCAGCACAGCTAATGTTAGTTCTTTTCTTTTCTTTTTCTTTTCTTTTTCTTTTCTTTTCTTTTCTTTTCTTTTCTTTTCTTTTCTTTTCTTTTCTTTTCTTTTCTTTTCTTTTCTTTTCTTCTTTTCTTTTCTTTTCTTTTCTTTTCTTTTCTTTTCTTTTCTTTTCTTTTCTT
>VXBT01008130.1:0-84334 GCA_013400235.1 Oriolus oriolus | reverse complement strand
TTTCTTTTTCTTTTTTTTTCTTTTTTTGTTTGGTTTTTTCCCCAAGTATGTTGTTTCATTATTTCTCCATGCTCATGTTGGTTTTGTGGGCAGATGTCCTTTTATTTTTTCTGAAGGTAGTACCTTCTTCTTTGTTGTCTCCGGCAGAATACAGTGTATTTTTTGGCTATAGATTGGATTTTCTGCGATTTTTATTCCATCCTTTCCTCTGTTTTTTATAACTAAAGCTGATTTGTTACCTAACATAATACTAAATCAGTATTCAAATTCTGCCTCTACACGGTTAAAACATTTCAGTGTACCAGAAGTGTTCTACTGTTTTGTACAAGAAAAATCAAATAGACTCCATCTATATCACCAACATGCTAAGAATTTGCCTAAGTGGGATTCCTTAGCTATCTAAAAGAAAAATCTGACTTCCAAAATAAACCAGAACACTTCCTATATTGCCAGGAATGGATGAAATTGCAAAAAAAACTATCCTATGGAGAACTATTGATCCTCAGACCTTGCGTCAAGTGTACATTTATGATTGGGATAGAAAATGACTTAATTTCTTAAACTCCAAAACTGTTAATACTATATATACAGAGAGAGAGAGAGTGTATATATATATCACTATATATATATAGTATATGTATATATCACCATCTAATATAAAAAAAATAACATTCAGTTACTGCATATATTCTTGCACATATTATTCTGTTTTTCTTTTTGATTACCTGAATGTAGGATTTCTGCTTTAATTTCCCTTCCATGACATGTAAAAATAATAAATTTTACTGGTAATTAGCATTGTAGAGTACAGACATGCCACAAAAACCTATGTTATCAAAGATGAATGCATAGTCTTAATTTGCATGTGGCTGTTTATTGATTTCCCATAAAGGAGAATGATATTCTGATTGTCAAGTATGTACTTTAATGCTTATAAAATTTTAAAGGTGAGAAGTTGTATCTGCAGCAAGTCTAAATACCATTTGTCTAAAATACATTGAAATATTAGTGATGTTAAATATGTGAAGATGAATGCAAAAGAAGATGGTCCTTTCTCTCCTTTCTCCCATACTTAGTAGACCCATACTAAAGGAACTAATGTCCAGTGAGGCTAAAGATGCAGAAAAGGCAGTTCTTTTGCTTTCAGTGACTTGCAATATACAGTTTTTTCCACCAACCTCATTTCTTACTTGCGTAGTAAAATTAGAAAAGCCCTACTTTGAAGACTGAAATAATGGCTTCCCATGCAGATTTTCCATGAGGAGAAATACTAAATTTATTTAGCCCTGAGGTATCCACATTAACAGTGGGGTGCACTCACATCAGGAGTTAACCACCACCCTTTTAAGCACTCACATGTAGTGCTAGAATATCTCCAAGAAAAAAAAAAGTATTACAGAAATTCCTATGAAGCATGCTCAGCATGGAAAAGGCAGGAAGTCAGAGCTTGTCTCATGAGCATTCCCATAGCCAAAGACATTCAGATAGGATCAGTGCATTTACAGCCCTGTCACCTGCATAATTTTGTTTGGTAACACATGGCATTTTCTGACTGTCTCCAGCTGTGCTGTAAAAGGAGGTTGCTCTGCAGCTAAAATCTCATTTCATATTTATGCAGTCACAGCACGTGTCTCTACCCAATAAGGACTACCTGCATTTGCTAGCACTTGTCTATAGCTAAGTTTTCTTGATCTTATCTCTCTTCCTTCTACAAACATGAAACAGACACTGCCTGATGGGTTTTAAATGAGTGCCAGGCCTGTCTCAGCCAGCTTGTTAAAACAGGTCAGAGAAAAAACTTTTCTGTGCAAGCGGTAAAATCAGCCTCTAGATACAAAAGTAATCAGAAGAGGCTGAGTACATCACAAAAAGTTTATTTGTAATGTGGAGTTCGGGGGGTGTGTGCTTTCCAAAGGACTGATTTTCCTAAACTGCTCCATGCAGAAGAGGTTACTAAAAACAAATACATGTAGAACTTTAAATGTGAGTTGCACCTTTCTTTCTAGGGAAACAGAATGTGCTTTGTAGACAGGAAAAACTGCAAGAAACTTTGTGGATGCTGTTTTTAAGAGTGGCAGTGGGAAGCATTTCTTGTTGTTGTTTGCCCCTCCCAGGTCTTTAAACTTATCTTCATAAATAATACTTAAGGTGAGAAAAAAATAATGAATTTTCTGTGCAAAGGCCTATAAATAGACTTGACAGCACAAGGGAGTAGCAGAGTCTTTTGTGGACTAGCCATGCAGCTCACTTCTTACCCAAGATCTCTATAACTCTTTCTATTCTGCTAAATAAAAGAAGGCCAGGGATTGAATCCTTGCCCTGAGGCCATTTGGCAGCAGTTGACTTACAGTGACACTGTCGAAGACTGGTTCCCCATGCAGCAGAGCTGTCTCTGTGGGCCTACTTGTATTCATCAAAACTAGAAGTAGGACATAAATTAGCAGCTAAAGTTTGTGAACAATCAGAAGTCCTGTGTTAGAGCTCATTCCCCTCGGCAGTGTAAATGTACTCAAAGTCACAGGAGATCAGAAATGTTTTGAGTGCATTATGGACTTATGCTCTGCCAAGGAGTGCTTATGTCTTACAACTGGTTTATATAAGCCCATTGTGCAAGGCGATAGGAGCGACTCTGTGGGCTGAAAAGTTGCTTTTTTGTATCCCCTTTATTTGCAATATCCATACTATAATATTCACATCAACCTCTCATCTGCTTCTGTAGACTGAATGTCCACTGCTGTGTGGAGCAGGTAGAGCACCACACACAAAGGGAATCCTGTTCATTGTGTCAAATACTGTGCCATGAGAAGAACCGATCCCAGAGCAACAGACAATCAGATGATTCACTCTAAGGAGGTTTTCTTGTTCTAAACCACAACAAAACCCCACTACTCTTGCCTCCCACCCCACATTTTCCAGTCACATTTCAATCCACCATTTAAACACTGAAATAATGGAAAAGTCCACTGAAAGGTGTACTATGCCTGGCAGCAGTTGCACTGTTCAAGGCATCTGGGCTCAAGAATGAAGCTGAGGAGATCACGAGAGAGTTGGAGAAAGTGACCTCCATTGAGGTGCCAAAACTAAGGTATGATGTAAGTAAGACTTACAGAACATGTAAAAATGGTATAATCTGACATCAGCGCTAGGTTGGAAAGGTTGCATAGATGAAAGTAGCAGTTTTTAGGGGGCAGGACACTTTCAATCTTCTCTCACTTAGCTTAGCACTTGCCCAGCAAGTTTTGTACTTTCTCTTTAGCCACATTCAGGACAGGTTTAGTCAAATATCTAAGCATGGTAGTTGTCAGTTTTCTTGACGCCTCATCTCTTACTTCTGAAGCTGCCAGTTTGCTGTTCTCTTGGTGTTATTCTCAGGCCTTTTTAGACTCTTTTGAGAACTTAGCTTGACTCAAATTTATGGGGAAGCAGCTACTGGTACAGCCACTAATATTACATAGAATTCCATTCAGAATAAAAATGTTGGTTTACAACGAAGGAGTCAGTGAAGTAGCTATTGATGGGAGGTGGGAGTTAACAGTCCCCTCCTTCCTTCCCCACCTAAAAAATCTACTGATTATTGGAGTCATTAAACTGTAATGTACAGCACTTTTTCAATTTTCCTATTATATTTGAATGTCACACTTTTCTCCTGTGGCTAATGGATAACCCATGAATACATTTACCTAGAGTCACTATGTCAGCACTGGTGTTTCTGTCTAAATTTTCATTTTCATTCATCTAGCCGCAAGCTAGGATTTGATCCTTTTCTCTTATTTGACTCCGTTTTCTCAAGAGAAACACACATATCTATAGTATTGTTTCCCCATGCTCCATGAGCAGTACAGAAGCAAGCATAAATATTGTGGAAACGTACAACACTGTTTAATAAGATAAAGGGAAAAAAAAAGTCACCTTTCTGATTTAAAGATGGTTTATCTCTTTTGGCAGCATTTTTTATGCTTTTGAAAGTTAGCACTGTTTGGCTTCTCAAACGGAATGCACTGGTAAACTATGATTATTATTAACCTCTAGAAAATCACTCTTTTTCAATATTCAATATAAAATATTCAGTACTTTTCAGCAATACAACATAGAAGTATTAAAAATTATCGTATTATCTAATCAAGATGCTAAATAGGATTTTCTGTTTCACAGTTTGAGACACCCATGTTCCTAATGGAATAATATCTTCTCACAGTTTAGATTAATTACATTTAATTTATAGGATTTGTTAATAATTCCGGGATAATTTCTCAGATATATCTAATTTCCTTAACAGAAACCATGAGGAAATTTGAAAAAGACCACATTTGAGTGTCTCCAGCCTATATTCTGCAAGTCAAAAAATGTGAATGAAAATGCTGTGGTTGAAGGGTGCTATAGAATAAACTGAAGCAACTTTATCTGATGTAAGAGAACATGTATCTTATCCTTATTTTATTGCTAGAGCAAGTATGTTCACACTGTTTTAACATATAATTCTAAATAAGCCCTAATACTGATATTAAAAAATAAAGCTTTCAGGCCTTTACAAAGATTGGGAAAGTTGGAATGGTGACAAGCACTAAACAATAAGGAAAGCTAACTCATGACCCAGTTAGGACATGAACCCCTGGAAATGTAAGTAGCCCACAAAACTAGTCTAGTAGTGGTGAGTAATTTTTAGTCTACTGTTTGTGGCTGTTTGCAGTTCTTTGTTTTAGTTGAAAAATACATACGGTTCTGAAGCTATTTGCATAGCCATAGAAAACTCCTCCTGAAATACTTCCTTTTAGATTAGCTGCATAACTGTTTTAGGTTTTTTTTGTTCAAGTCAGAACGCTTCATATCATTCAGAGTGTAAACTCTTCAGTCTGTCCATCAGGTTTTACCCTAATTCACCTTACAGTATATTTTTTTTGCCCGGCAAAAAGAAGTCAGCATTACAATTTTGTGTTGTCTTCTGTTAACTGAACAATGGAAATTCCATCAAGGCTCTTTTTGGAAAAATCAACCTTTACAACAGTTCAAGTTACATGAAATAATTTAATCCTCTGTGAAAACAGTATTTCCTTTTTTATCTTTGTTATTTCTTATCTTTCATTTTGTTCAATGGCTCCCTTTTCATTATGTGAGAAAAGGAACAGACGCCTTAGAGAAGGACTTTAAAAGTTATATTGCAAAAATTCAGCCTTCATTAATTTGGTGTTTATATATATTTTATCTTATTCTTTCTCATTTCTCAAATACATGACATAAATAACTCTAGACAGTCATTTCAGGCATGCTTAGAGAAAACACAGTGAGGCATTTTGGGGTTTGTGTTGGTGTTTTTTTGTGTTGTTCTTGCTTGTTTTGGTATGGGGCTTTTTGTCTGGTTTTTTGTCAAAAGGGAGATGCCTTTGTGGGATCTTTCTATTTTCATGTACATCTGAAAATGTCTTAGATTTCCATCCTAAGTGATTACCAGGTGGGTTTCTTTCAGATAAATGTAAGTCCAGGTTACTTCAGTGTCTGAAGTTAGGAATGAAGCATTTTCTGAGCTTTTGAATCATAATGTGAGTGGATCTCCCTAGAGATCCTTTCCTACTCCCAGATTATTTGAGTTTTATCAAGTTTATTATTATTTATTCTGATGAAAGTGAAATTGCGATCCTCCTCTTAGAGATTCAGCTGTTTGTGAATCATGACCTAGTTTTGATACAGCACAGCATTATAACCTTGGCTCAGACATCTGGGAAAACTGCTAAGCTGTGAGAAAGTACCTAGACTAGAGCCATGCAAGATAAGAAAATGTAAAATTGCAAGCTGTGGTGACACTGTTGAAGTGTGGATACTTAAGCAGCTGAAGAGGTAAGACCAACAAGAAAAATCAAAAATTTCAAAGGAAAACCAGAAAATCAGAAGATGGAAACTCAGCAACACTGAGGATTATCCTCTTTCAAAGAGTAATAGGGCCTGACCCTTCTCAGCCTGACTGACAACTGCTTGGCCAGCAAAAACTCATTGGATGTGTTACAGAGATGGTGAACATATTAACGCTCAGCCCAACAGCTTGCTCATCTTAGCTATTTGCTGTGTGTATTAGTCAATAAGTACCTTCTTCTGCTTTCAAGCATGTATATCTTTCTTGCTGAATCTCTGCACAAGGTAGAAAGTTTGTGAATGAAAAATTCCAGAGACAGAGATTCAAAAGCTAGCTTTGAATATAAATGTTGGCAACAAAATGTGGGTTTTTTTCTCACCAACTTTTAGCAACGTCATTTATGTACACAGGGCCAGCAGAAAGTTTTCTACGTTATTCTCTGTTGAAACATGTTGATTTGTTAGAATACAGTTGCCTCATGTCATAGTTACATGAGGAGTTCTTCTTTCGTATCATCACAATGAGCTTTAAGCTCATTATGGAAAGAAATTGCAAGATAGCCCAGGATTCCGGTTTTATAGATTTTTGAGGTACATAAAGGCAGAAGTGAGCATTGAATGGGGTTTATAAACTTTTGAAAATCAAAATGAGTGTTTGAGAAAATGTCATATCCATATCCTTACAATGATAAAATTGAAATTACATTTAAACCCACATTTGTATCAATATTTCTCCACTCTCTACTATTTTTGTTACTTTAAAAATAGTCTGCTGTCATGGTTTAACCCCAGCCAGAAACTGAGCACCACACACTGACGTGGTCACTCCATGCTCCAGCAGGATGAGGGGAAGGGAACTGGAGGGTGCAAAAAGGAGAAAAATTGTTGGTTGAGTGAAGAATAGTTTAATAATTCAAATAAAATTAATAATAATAACAACAATTATGGTAAATTGTAATGAATAGGAAAATAACCAAGAGAAAGAAATAAAAGCCAAGAAAGACAAAGTAAATGAAAACCATTGTACACCACCAAACTAATGATGCCCATTCAGTATTTGAGCAATAGCCTCAAGGCACACCTTCCCCTCATCTGTTGCTGATCATGACGTCACAGGGTGTATATTATCCCTTTGTTCAGCTGGGGTCACTTTTCCCATCTGTCCTCTCTCCCAACTTCTTGTGTACCCCCACACTGCTCGCTGGTCCAGCAGGATGAAAAGATCAACCCTTGGCTCTGTGTAAACACTGCTCAGCAATAATGGAAACTTCCCTGTGTTATCAACACCATTTCCAGCCCAAATCCAAAACACAGACTTGTACCAGCTACTATGATGAAAATCAACTCTACCTTTGCCAAAACCAGCATATTCTCCGCCACTGATTCTACGCCATTTTCATCATGTTTAGGTGCATGCATTATCCAATATATCCTCAATAACCACCACACCACTTCTCAGCTTTTGATAAATGCAGATATATAATTTCCTTAGTCTATGGGCCACCCATGTGAAATGTCTGTAAAATGTCCGTAAATTGTAGAATAAAACCATAGAATCATAGAATCATAGAGGAGACAGAGCTCTGAACTCCATCCACTTCTCTGAAACCAGGACAGAGAGAAAAGGCAAAATTTAAACTTTCACCTTCATTGTGTTAATCTTTCAAAGACTGGGAGAATTTATAAGAATTCTGTATTTTCTGCTTCAGTTCTTTCTCCCTGTATACAGTATACCACTCAACTCTCTTAATGGAATAGCACTGTCTTACAAAATCGCTCATATTTTGTCTTACTGGCTTGAGTTACCCTACACTATTTCTCCACTTCATAAACATGTCGATTATTTTTTGGGTATTGCATTTTTCAGTGGATGAGACAAAAACTATTCAGGTGAAATCTGTGGAATGTTAATGAAATTCTTCACTCTCACTGATAAAAAGAATTGACTGAATAGTTTTTCAGGTTTCTTTGTCATGAGTGACTAGAATTATATCTTTTAAAAGGAAATGTCTATCTTGTGACATACCTCTGGGAAAAAAGACCACCAAAACACCAAAACACACAAACAAGAAATACCCCCTCAAACATTTCTAGATATTTAGTGATTGTGACTAAATAAAATTAACATCAAACCTCATAAATTGATATGGCTGCAAGAAACAATTCTTACCTGCCTTAGAATTCGTTTATGGATGTTGCACAACATCAAAATTGTGACAGGTCAGTGCTGATGTTATGTATTTTTGTTCTGTAAAAATACATTTAAAAAGCTAGATTTGGCACTGAGGAAATTGACATAATTGGGGTTTTTTTGTAAACTGGAAAGCTAAATGGAAAAAAAGTGAAGGACAAGATAATAAAAATCTGGCAATTATAGAAGACATTCAGTGGCAGGACAGCCTTGGGGGTTTTTAAAGTTCTAGTGTTTTGTAATGTAATGAGGCAAAATTGATTTTTATTTTTTGTCTAGATTAAGGGAATGTTATTATTGAACATGGAGTCATTTTGTAAATGTTACAGAATCAATCAGGTTGGAAAAGGCCTCCAAGATAATCAAGTCGAACCTATGACCTAACACCACCATGTCAGCCAGACCATGCTTTCCATAAACACCTCCAGGGACAGTGACTTGACCACCTCCCTGGGCAGCCTATTCCACTATCTGTAAAGAAATTCCTCCTAATGTCCAACCTAAACCTCCCCTAGTGCACCTTAGGACTCTGTCTTCTTGTCTTGCTGGTTGTCTGGAATAAGAGGCCAAACCCCACATGGCTACAACCTCCTTTCAGGGAGTTGTGGAGAAGGACAATGAGGAGATGTGTCCCTTGAGCCTTCTTTCCTCCAGGCTCAACAACCCCAGCTCCCTCAGCTACTCCTCATATGCCGTGCACTCCAGACCCTTGATTGCCCTTCTCTGGACACACTCCAGCACCTCAGTCTCCCTCCTGAACTGAGTGGCCCTGAAATGAAGAAAGATTCAAGGTGTGGCGTCACCAGTGCCAAGTAAAGACAAAGTATCACCTCCCTGGTCCTGCTGGCCATGCTATTTCTGTTACAAGCCAGGATGCCACTGGCCTTCTTGGCCACCTGGACACACTGCTGGCTCAATCAAATTTTTATATTATCTAATTGCAGAAAAAGAACTTAATTATTTACAAGGGACTATTAATTGTGAAAATGAATTCAATAATAAGTTCTCCAACACCAGGTAGAAGCAAAGGTAACCTTCTAAAAATTATTATTTTTTTAAATCTATTTAAGATACTAAGCTCTCCCGATTTTTGATTTGTGCAAGCTTTTGTGATATACTATTTTTTGGTCAAGGAAAATCATTAAACAGGATAAAACAGTGAGAAAAAGTTTATATGGAGTATATGCTGACTGTGATATTCTGAGCTCAGCTAATCACAGGATAATCACTGCTTACTATCTTACTTGTGGATTGGTTCAATCCGAACACATTAATGTAAGACAGGCTGTGAAGAAGCTACATTAGTTAAAACATATATGCAGGCATAGCCAGGGGCAGTGTAAAGTAAAGAATAACTCACATCTTTTGAGAGTCTTTCTGCTCCCCTTGTATATAAATGTCTTGTGGTTTCTCTCTAGGATCTAGACTTCACTGACACAAAGCCAGCTATATCAGCGCAAGTCAGTGGTCCCTAGACCACCATGGTTTTGGCTATTTCCTTGTTGTTAAATTAGTCTTTGAGATCTAAAGGGATTAATGATTTATTGTGAATTCATAAACAGGAAAGTGTTCAGTAGTCATTTCACACATTAATGTCCTGCAGTTTAATTCTCCTGATAATTAACACTTTGTTCTGTAGGGGGTGTGTGGAGAAAAAATCAAATTGATTTCGATGTCTAGTGAAACTATTTTTTTTTTTTTTCAAAACCATTAGAGAAATTAAATCAAAGCATTATTGGAACACTGAAAAATATTATTAAATTATTTTCCTTCTGCTGTAACTAAAGGGAAAAAAAGAATACAGCTTATCATTTGGGGGAGTTTAGCTGACAGAATTTGGGTATTAGGATCCTGAAACAACACTTAATAATTCAGTGTTTCTTGAATGAACAAGACCTATGAAACTGTGGATATCTAAAATACATTTTGATCTGGAAATGGATTGTTAAGTCCAGAATTTTGAAATATTTTATGTATGCAACTGGGGACACAACCTCTCCAAACGAAAATATGAAGAAAGAAGTAGGAAGTGTCAGTTCTGCCTTTTTCAAGGAGGGCTACAAGCAAAACTCAGAGCTATAGATGTTTCTGCTGAGACTGAGGCACTTGGATCACCCACTCCTCAGACGTTAAACTAGAAAAAGATTATGTGTATTCAGAGGGTCAGAGCACTCAGCTATGGTTGTGGCAGAGCCAGTGTAAGGTTTTGCTTCTCGTGTAGTTGATTGGGAGTTGCATATTCAGCATCTCAAAGGCAGGCTTTGATTGACCTGCATCCAAACCCTCCTATCGGTTGTTCTTTGTTAAGAATTATTATGTTTTCCAGAGAGAGAATATACACATAGAGCTTAGCAGATGGGATATCCAGCTTTATGTAAAATATTTACTTAACTGAATATTTAATGAAGATCTGTTTAAAATTATTTTGAGTTTTATAGAGATTCTGAGGGTATATTTATGCTATTTAGAAAGAGAAGGCTAGGGAGTGAGCTTGAGTGCTGTGATTGCTGACACTGCACAGTTGTTAGCTTGCTTTCTGACCGTCTTTGGGCCACTGAGACACTCCCGTTAGAAAAGGGACCATCTGAAAAGAAATGTGAACACAAGATAATCTCTACTACTTATCTTTGAAGCCAGGAATACATCCTTACCTCTCTCTTATTTAGCAACATAAAATGTATTGCTCAGGGTCCTTTTTCTAGATAAGAGAGAACATATTTTAGCTCCTGGAATATACAAGCATAGTCTTGTTCTCTGGCCCATGAAAAGTGAAGATGTTTCAACAAGCCTGCATAAAAGAGAACAATCTTCTGGCTCTCTGGCTATAATCAATTTTATATGCTTCTGGCTAAAGCATCCACCCAAAAGATGTTGGGTCAGACTTTCATTTTCAGACTGAATGACTGAGCTGTGTCATCCTTCAGCCTGAGTGAGTGAAGTACTTGCTGAGTTACTGAACAAAAGGGACACACAACATGCCAGGGCACTGTGTCTTTTACAATATTGAACACTGTTATGATTTTAGTCAAAAAATTATCAGACTGGGTTTTGTGACTAACATAAGCAGAAGGTGACCTAGGTTTTACAACATTGAATGGTTTAAGAAGAAACCAAATGTCTTTCTGAGAAACTGCTAATGTATAGGGAGCTTAGTATGTCCTGTAGAAAATGTAGGATATTTTGATGGTCATATTTCCTTTCAAGGACTTTGATACCTCAGCAGGTAGGCAGCAACTAGTGTGCATTCTGAGAAACTTTCGGGGATTTTTGCATATAATTATGTTTAAAAAATTATATATTATGTATATAATTTCAACAATTTGCAGATTTTCATCCTAGAAAATTTATTATTTTAGTATGTAGCACAGAGCAGGAAGCAAGAAAACATTAAAACAATATCTGTCACAGCATGGCTCTTTTATATCTGGAATATGTGAACTCACATTGACCTGGTTGGTATTGGGCTTTGCATAAATGAATGTTCCTGTTAAATGGCAAAGCTTCTCAGCTCGTTATAAGAACACTTTGTATTAAAAAGTAACATCATGAATAAATATAGTCACTACAAATCAACTTCCATATGTGAGTCTGCAGTTGAAATCCTTTTCGTAATACTGATTTAGCCATTCCAATTATAAGATCACTCAAGAATGACATCTTTTTTGATTGCTTCAGATTGCTTAATTTAATGGTTATAGTACTACCATTCTCATTTCATATCCTATTGTCATGTAAGCAAAAAATAATTGAATTTTGATGGGGTTTAATCTAATATTTTGACCAACCCTCTACTTCAAAGTTTGCCAAAAGGTTCCACATGAGAACAAAATATTTTTAATGAAAAAAAATCATGAAGAGAGAAAACTGTTCACTCTTGTGGCAATTTAAAGACTGAACTCTTAGAACATGTCACATTTAGAACATTATATGCTTTCCACTCAGAAGGAAAAAAAATCCCCAGAAAGCCAACAAATAAATTGTCTCAAGGTTAAAAAGAAGACAAGTGCTTAGAATCAGGATGGTTTGCCTTTGTTTAGGTTTTCATTTGTTTCTTTTGTTTTTGTGAATTACATAAAATGTATCAGTTATCTGCGTTTGGTGGAATCCTCACCTGGTTTCTGTTTCTTTCACATAAATGTAATGTTTCCTTGCATAAATCCCCTTGACATTTGGAATCATTCTCTCTTTTAACAGTAAGAGAACACTGTGCACAGCACTGGGAATTACAAAATCTAAATTCCTCAGAAAGAAGAGAAAAAAGTCTAAATTTTGAAATAGTGTTTAATAACTTGTTATTTATGTTATTATATTCCATCATGCCAAAGGGAATTTGATGATATCTGCATTTTGACAATGTTTCTTTAATTAACAAACTCAGATCACACAATGATGCAGCGACTGTTGAGCAGACCAGCGTTTATAATTTAGGGCTGTAATCTGTGAAATCTAAATTTGTGTTTTGTGCAGGGGTAGTATGGGTTATTTACAAGATGGTCTTAGGGCCACTGTAATCTCATCAGGGACACATCAGAAAACTCGGTTCCTCAAGCAGAGAAAAACATGGTGAAATTGTTAGCAGTTGCAGTCTTAAATTATGCATGATTGTTGACAGCTCGTAGTGTGAACAAATGCTGTAATGTTCCTTTACAGATTTTCATTTTTTTTCCTAACCCTCTACTCTATCTGTGCTGCTCAGGGTGATAGAGAGATCAAGTCGTGTAATGCCCAGAGTTTAAATTGCTTTGGTTCACTTAGCTTTTTAGAAGCTGTATGTTTATTTTGCCATACTTTATAACCTTACTTATGCTGCTGTTCATGTACAAACACTCTTTGTATATGTATAGCACAGCAGGACATACAGTTTTACATAATTTCACTGTCACAAAGCATCTATCAATGAAGAATTTATTGTGCTGTGTACTGTTTTTATATGCTACAACCATTCCAGAAGAGTTAACTACTCTTTCAATAGGAACAGATGGAAAAGGAAAAGATAAGAAAGTTTTTTTGATTAACTACTTTTAGTACTTTAGATATTGGAAGGTTGGAGACCTTGGTTCATGTTACTCTGACAAGGTTAAAGAAAAATTATACAGGAAAGCTGCCCAGGAATCATCAGGGTCCAAAAATCATCCTTGTCAAATATGCCAAACAGATTCTACAGCGGTCTTCTATGCAAATTTTCCTTTGCTGTTTAGAAAAAGAAGGAAACAAAGTCTGTAGCCCTGCAGTCTGCAACATTAAAAAAAAAAAAAAAAACAGTAATCAAAGGCATTTTTCCATCTGTTCCAAGTGAATGAAGGTGAGGCTATTACAAATACAACTCTGATGCATGAAAATCATACAGGCTTCAGAGAGATAGAGAGGCTGTGTTTACTTTTAATAAATCAGATGAAAATCACGCCAGATACAGTCTTCCAGTTTCTGTAAAAAAACTCCAAAACCAAAACAAAATCCAGCCACATTTAAAATAGAGTTTACTGCATGATACATGAAAATCAAAGAATCAAAGAATGTCTTGGTTTAGAAAGGGGTATTAAAGAACATCTAGTTCCAAACCCCCTAACACAGACAAGATCACCTTCCACTAGACTGGCTATTAACACTTCCAGAGACTAGGCATCCACAACTTCTCCAGGAAACCCACTCCAGTGCTTCATCATCCTCATTGTAGAGAATATCTTACTAATATCTGATCTAAACCTACCCTGTTTCAGTTTAAGGATGTTATCCCTTGTCATGACACTACACACCCTTGTAAAAGGAGTCCCTCTTCAGCTTTCCTATAGTTCCCTCTAGGTACTGGAAGGCTGCTTTTAAGCTCTCCTCAGAGCATTCTCTTCTCCAGACTAAACAACCCCAGCTCTCTCAGCCTGTCTTCATAGAAGAGGTGTCCTTGTCCTCTGCCTCTATTCATGCTGCTCCTCTGGACTCATCCCAGCAGGAGCACATCCTTCTTGTGCTTGGAGCCACAGAGCTGGATGCTGTACTCCGGGTAGGGTCTCACTAGGGTGGAATAGAGAGGCAGAACCACGTCCCTTGATTGCTGGCCCGCGATACAGTTGGCCTTCTGGGCTGTGAGCACACACTGATGGATCATGTTGAGCTTCTCATCCACCAACACCTCCAAATCCTCCTCTCAATCCTTTCTCCGCCCAGTTTGTATTTGTACTCGGGATTGCCCTGACCCAGGTGCATTTGGTCATGTTCCACTCCATGAGGCTCACACAGGAACACTTCTTAAGCCTGTGGAGGTCCGTCTGGATGGCATCCCTCCCTCCAGTGTGTTGACTGCACCACACAGTTTGGTGCCATTGGCAGACTTGCTGGAGGTGCACTCAGTTCTGCTTTCCTTGTCCCTTGGACAGTGTCAGACGCTTTGCACAAGTGCTGATAATGGATATGTGTAAGATTTTATCAGGCTCCTCTCTGCATGACTTGAAAAACTTATGTGAATATATTTCATTAATGGCAATACTAATTATGCATATAAAACCTACATATTGTTTTGAAACATATTTCTAATTTGACTAACCTTTTGGGCTAACTGTTCAGAAAAGCTTTTCAATTTTTTTTCTCATTTAAATTATCTTAAAATCAGCACAAAAAGTAAAAAAGTAAAATTTTAGAGCAGGTTGCACAACGACTGGAATGAAGTATACAATTTTGCATTTGGGTAAAAGCATTCCTAAGTCATCTGCAAAGATATAACTTATAATGTAAAGTATGACTACTACCAGTTGTCGGTTCTCAGTATACACTGAGTTATTAAGCCATATCTAGAATGATTGATGAATTGTGAAACTAAGTTTTTTGGGAGTCAAACTTCAAACATTAAAACCCAAGGCATAATTACAGATTTCCAGCTCTTGGTATGCTCCCAAAACACAGGTCTTTTTGAAGTATGTCCAAACTGAGGCAGCATAAATGTTTAGTCACGCACACAAAACTTCAAAAATGCCCTATTTTTTCTATGTTAAAAGTTTACATATTTTATATTTTCTTTCATTATTACTATAAAAATATGCATGATCAAATACAATTTTTTTTCTTTTATTTTTCTTTATTAATTACTTTTTCTTTGGAACCTTAGTTTACTCACATGTCCTGAGGATAAGATCCAAGAGTAAACTTCTCAGGCAAGCAGTGGTTGTGGTCCAGCTCTATTAGCCATACATTTTGCTCTTCAGTTGTCACTGGGCTGCTAAGTTGCGTGTGTTTATACTATACCACAGATCATTTTATATAGATTTATCTGACTGATACCCCCTCACTAAGTGAGGAATATTTAAAATAAGAGGCAAAAATATTAGCTAAGCATGATTGCTAATTAATATGCAGAAAAAACTTTGCATTATCAATGCTTTCTGAAAACAAAGGCCTGGAACCAGATTGGCTTTATCAAAGAAGAAATACATTCTATTGAATAATAATCAGCTCAACATAAGAAACGTATTTCTGATGGTATTGTGAAATAAGTTTTGCAGACTAAAACCTAACTTGAGAATTTTTCCTCTTCATATCTGACACTTTGTGGTTATTCTGTGGTTTTTGGCCTTCAACAAAGGAAAAATAAAAAAATAAGCATTTATTTCATTTCTCTGCACTGAAATCAACCCATAATTATATGTTTGGTGAGTGTTTGAAAAATTTTATAACTTCTAGAAGAACCAACCAAATCAAAATGAATGAAACAATGATAAAACAAAAATCCCATTATTTAATTCATATTAATGATGTATTCCTGAGGCTTGCCCTGGAAGGTGAACCCAAGAGATATATTTATCATCAGAGTGAGTTCTGAGTTTACCATGCAAATGTCAGGAAAATGATTTTTTAATAACTGGTATCCTAAAATCACCAGTGGGGAAGGCTGTTTATTTCAGCTGCAGTGCAGCTTTTGTTCTCTGCCAGTTCCTGAAATCATTATTTGAAAATCAACTCCATAATAGATGAGAATCTTCTATTTCTGGAAAACGACTACTGCTTAAAACAGTTGTGGAATCCTTATATGAACAAAGAGTGCTAGTTAGAAATATAGTAGTACACAGATTTATACAGAAACTTTTTGTATATAATTTGTATTGTGCGTTGCCATCACAGCACGGATTTATTTTTCACATTTTAAATAACTACCTAGCATAGAATGCGTTCAGGAAGAGGAGAAAATGTCAGACCTAAACTCAGCATCTCTTAGGCAGTCAGGCTAAGAGATGATGCTTAGACAACACTGAAATTTGAGATTGGGTTTTGTCCAACCTGACAATAAATTGTCATCTATTAAAAAAAAAAATTGTCCTTTTGAAGTGAAACACAGTACAGCAGAAAATGATAGCTATCTGAGTCCTCTGTGAGACCTATTGCAATATCACTGAGAAAGATAACCTATACTGAAATTTTCCAAGGCGCTAAATATTTTATGGAGTGCAATTTGAGTTCAAACGGTAAGGAGTAAAGCTGGGAAATCCTCTGACAAGCTCTCCTGAAGTTCTCAGTTCATTCAAGCTATACAGCTGATGGAGGTGTACTAATACTGTACCACAATTCAAAATAAGTAGTGAGCTCATACAATTCTAAACTTGTTAATCTGACACCGGGCCTGGAGATGATAATACAAAAAACTGATTCAAAAACTTTTGTTTTAGAATTAAAGGAGAGTAATATGCTTTATGCCAGTCAAAACTGTGTCAGAAAGTTTGATTTTCTTTTTATGAAAGTATAAATTCAGCTCACAAATGTAACATTTGTTAAGTATTTGATTTGTTCCTGCAAAACCTTTGATTAAAAACACCTGCACACACACAGAGACCTGGCATAGCACAATATGAATAAAATGTGCTTAGATGCACAATTAACATCTCAAATCCTACTGATGGTGGGATCTTGATTAAGGAGGTGGTTTTGGCAGGGTTGACTAGAAATCACTACTAAGTCCTATGAAATACAATATTTCCTCTGGGAATAATCTAGAAAAAAAAGCTGCTACTAATAAAACATAAGTATGATATAAAGATAGAGGAAATGATCTTAAACTAGAATGTTAATCATACAGAGTGATCTAATAAGATCATCTCCTGTTACCTCTTCAGCAAGCTGGCTGGTACAGGACAGTTACAGTGTGGTGACCTGCTTTTAGTTCCTAGTAGAGCCTTGTGTTAAGCTGTTAGCTCCTTGTTCCCATCCTACCTGATGTAATCCTTTTGAATTTCCTTGTATGGTCCTGTTTAGAAGTTTCTAAGTTGTTCAGTACCTTATTGGTCTCCTGTACCCGTGTCCCTCCCCGTACCTTTCCCATTGGTCTGTTCCCAGTGTCCCTCGGACCCCTGCTATCCCCCCTATAAAGTCTCATGCCTCCATTTTGTGAGGTCTTTCGGCCTCTGGAGCTCGTCCCCTCAATAAACCTTTGAACTCCATGCCGAAAGTCCCCTCTCGCTCCTTTATCTCCTCGGTGCTGTCCAGCTGTGAGCTGCCTCTGGCCGCCTCCCCGGAGTGGGCAGAGAGCGTCCAGTGCCCGAGGACGGTGCCTGCTAGCGGGGGCAGGGAAAAGGCACTGTAACATTACAGGATTTATCATACAGAAAACAAGAAACTGGCATTGAAAATGAGGCCATAACTTTGAATATTATTCAGTATTTATAGCAGATAATTAATTTATTCTTACCTTCCTCTATGACTTAGGGTTAGAAAAGGTTAATAAAATTCTTGACCATAAACCCATGCATAGTTTGTGTTTTTTGTGGGAAAAATACAAACTTCTACTAGGATCTTTGATCTGGAGAAGAGGCTGCCTCAAAAACTATTGAGTCAAGGGTGAATCTGCATATACTTAGAGATGAAGTGTGTCAGAAATATTTTACAGTGGAATCTTCATTTTTTGAGATCATGAAATTTCCCTCGCTTAGGGACTTTGGAACAGTAGGGGAATAGTCACAATAAATATAACAGTTTATGTCATATATCAGATTTTAGAAGATTATCTAAACCAGAATTTCAACATTATGTTCAAAATTCAATACCATGCTTCATCAGAAATAAAATAAAAATTCAATCTTAAATAAATATAAAGGAAGAGAAAGAAAAGGAAAAATAGTAACAAACAGGACTAAAGAAAATCTATTGTTAAGATTGGAAGACTCATATACTCTTATCTTGGTGGAGTGACAACTGTCTATATCTAGCACAAATTATTTTTGCTTGAGTATCCATGCAAAAAGAGTTAGCAAAGTGTTGTAAATTTTCATCATAGCTCACTTCTCAGTTATTGCATTATGAATAAAAGTGGATTGAAAAAAGCATAAGGAAAAAACAATGAACAAACTAACTAAAACAACAAGGCAACAAGCTGAGGAATTTTACCTCTGTAGAACCTAAAAGAATATCTTTTTTTAATGTGTACTCTTAGTAAATAATCAGCAGGAGGTACACTTGTATTGCCTGGGAGATTCATTAGCTGATGCAATGTAGCTTTTCTTGACTAGCTTCCACGATTCTTCGGAATATTGAATCTTGAAATAATTTTATCTTAAGGGTAAAAACATTTGAAAATGGTCATGAAATAACCTGTGTAGGAATGAAACTACATCCTATTACCACTGTTTCAGAGAAAGTGGAGATAACCAGTATCAGCTAAGAATATTTTTTTCCTGTTACTCTGTACAGTGGTATCTATGTGCCAAGAGTGAAGATGTAAAGGCACATTTGTCTTAAAGTATCTTTAAAAAAAGTGTTATATGACAAAGTTCTGGATTATTTCAGCATAACTCCAATACAGCTAACCCATGTATGATACTTCAGTGTTCATTTTTATTAACAAAACCCACTAAATTGCTAATTAAGACTATGTATGTAGATATATTCAAATTGTTATATAATTGAAACTAAATCAGTATTACAATATAGAACACAATTATCCTAGCAAAGCTACTCCTCTGCTATTATCAATGAAAAAAATTAACATCCATGGAATTTCATTGATTATAGATAAATATCTGGCTGCCAGTCTCAGATTTCTTTCAGCAGTGAACAGAAGGAGGTGACATTTGAAAATTCATAGTATTTTTGTAGCTCACTTTTCCATGAAGAGAGAGCTCTGTGAACATCAAGAATCCCAAGAACTTTAAGGCTGAGTCTGGACATCCAGAGTCCTTAACCTGAGACAGTCAACAACTCCATCTCTCCCTACTTAATTTATAAATACCAATTCCTGTCCTCTGCTCACCTCCCATATTGTGCCATCACAAGTGTTTAGATTATTCTTACTCTAGCTTTCCATTTTAAAATGAGATGAATTGCCATGTGGAGATGTGGATTTGCCTTCAGTGTCTGCAAAAGTAAGCAGAAGTGGCTATTTTAAGTTGAAGTGGCTGCCTTTTCAATACTTACATGAAACCAAATTAATTTCATCAATAGGAAACTACTTTCCCCCATATGTGGTTACTCCAGGAAGCATCCTGTTCTTTATACACAAAGATACTCTTTATTCACTGGAAAGCTGGGGAAAATTTCAAGGAGTCAGTATCTGGAATTTGTAACAGAACAAACAGCAGAAAGAAAGACAGCAAGCTAATAATATTCATCCAGTCCTTTCATATATGGTATCACTTCAGAAAAAACATAAAACAACCCAAAGCATAGAATTCATCTCCATGTCATCTGCAGGAACAGTTACAGAGGCAGTTAGAGAGGCATTCATAACAAAGTCTTTTTGCTATAGCAGAATTCATGACTTCTTGTTCTATGTTGTATATATGCAGAGAGCAGAACACATTTTCATTTCTTTGAAATCTTTCTCTACATGAAGTCAGACATTTTTTTACCTGGGATAAATTACTTAGTTCTTTCAAATGTTTGGTTCTGGTCTCGGTGTAACAGACATCTTACATCATTCCACTTGCTCTTTTCTGGATCTCTTCACTACATCCCAGATTCTCAAGAACCATAACCCAACTGAATAAAAGACCCAGCTCCAGCCGCTGTGTTGAAATGAGCCAGGAATATAGATTTTCTCATATTATTCTTGCATTACATACAATGAGGACTATTCCTTTTTAGGTTTTTTGATATAGGTTATTTTGTGGTTTGGTGGATTTTTTTTTTTTAATCCACAGCATGCACATTTCTCTGTCATGTCCATCTTGTCACTCATTATAACCCACAAATCCTTCTCTGAAAAACTGTTACCTAAATACTTTTTTTCCCATACTATACAATTTATTTTAACAGCTCTTTGTAACCTTTACTTCCCCCTGTTGAACGTCTTTCCATTTTTCAGCAGACAAATGGTCTTTCATGGCCACTTGGAATTAAATCCTTTCCTTCAAGCATAGCTGTAATCTGTAATATCTCCATTTGTACAGAAAGTTGAAGATCCAAGGAGAATCCAACACAGAAATGGAATATGTTGTGGAAAAAAAATTCTGTTCTCTACTTTCCTAAGCTGAACTAGTTTTAAAAATCAACTAAAGAGTACCAAAGCAATATTTTCCTATGACTATGGCAAGGGAATAATCACATTTTGAAATCACTCAAAATCCCCAAAATATACATGGCTGAATAAAATTATACAAGCTATTAAGTATAAAAGCTTTCTGAATAAACATTAGTCTTTCAATTAAATTCAAAATGGGTTCTCAAAATCAAAACTAAAAGAAAAATATTTCAAAGAACATTCTTCACAAATGTAGATTACTCTATACCAGGGCATTTCTGATTCTTAGGCAATTTCACCTGCTCTCATAATTTTTACAGTTGCTAAAATGCCATAAACCTCTGAAATACAAGCACTGAAGTACAGGGGGTTTTATTTGGTTTTATTTATCACTGAACATCTTTGTAATCCTCATAATCAAGACAAATTTTATGGATGATTTTTTCTGCTGGGGTAGCATCAACCACTTTTTCTGCAAAGCAACTCTCACAACAGCAACGGAAAAGAATATTAGCAATTGAAAACTGGTGAAGTGAAAGGAATAACTTGAAATCAGAGTGGAGACATGGACTTCAATATTTAAGAATACTTTATATGGCAATATGGTACATATATATATTCAGATTATTTAATTCTGTATTGATTTTAATATTTTAAGAGCAGATTGAGACTGAGAGATTTTGGTCAAATGTGTATTTATGGCTCGAGATTATTAGCTCTGTACGTCCTGATCTGAGCAATTAAAGAGAGATCTCTCACTTAGGAAGTGACCTGTCAAACTGATTTAGATATTGGCATCAAAATCTATTTATGAGCAGCTGAAGTGGCTGTTACAAGCAATTAAGACCTTGTTTCAGTAAATGTGGTCCGTGGAGTTCTCTGGACTTCATTCAGTTGCCTGCACAAAGACAACTACTTACATCTGATATTTCCTGAAGCATCTAGGGCATCTTCATGCAGCTGGTTAATACAGGCTATCTTTGTCTTTCTGGAATGGGGAAATCTAGGCTGGGGTACTAAATTAATCATATAACGCATTTAAATTTGGACACTGAAATATTCTCTAAACTCCACTGTCTCTACCTCCAAGGACTATAATGTACACATCTAACTTGAGGTTTTGAGAGTTGCAATGTGATAAAACCTACTCTATATGTTTCAGTTCTATCTAACCAGTGATGGTAAGTGACTGGTCAGCACAGCCCATCCAGCTGTCACAGAACTAGAGTTGTGTCAAACTTTTCAAGTAATAGAGAGTATTTAAATGCAATTGATGGCTAGACAGTATATTTTCCCCACATTTGTAAAGCACCAACCTTTTGAGATCTTCTGACTAGAGATACACCAGAATTTTCCTCTTAGACTACCTGTTTCTTTGAATTGTGAGAGTACAGAAGTATAGATTTTTAAAAAAACTATAAGAATGAGACTAATGTTGGTGAATAAAGGGTATATCCACAAGAAATGCTTTTAAGGCTTCTAAGTTCCATGCTGGCAGAACATACTAACCTTTTCTCATTCTACCCAGGTGATTCATTCCAGCAGTGATTATGGAAGATTATCACACCAAGTTGTGTGATAGGCCACATAAATAATTTGTGTAATCCCATAAAAAGTGTTCCTTTAATCATCTATTCCCTCTAATGTATATTCAAGTTGTATTCTACAGATGTTAAATGAGTTTGTGAGTAACGTGAAGCAGATGCAATATAAAATTACACGTTTGTGCAATGTATAGTGTAATAGGTTGTGTTTCAACTCCAGATTAATGGGCATTATCATATTGCAAATAGCAAATTAAAAATATACAAAAATATCACTATGATAATCAAGAGAAAAAAAAAATAAGCTGGAAAATTTTGTGGTTATTATCCTGTGGTGAGCTTCCAAAGAAGCTGCTATACTTCATTCACTAAAACCCCCAAAAACTATTTCCTACCTTCTGCTATTATTGGTCCAAATTATCCATTTGTGAAGATTCTATTTAAAGCAGGACTTTTTCATGTGATTTTACCTCACATATATTGCCTGGAAATATTATTCAGCTGAACTATTGTGTATATAATTGTGGGGAATTACACAATGCAGCTGCGTCTCAAAACACTCTTCCCGTAAAAGAAGACACCACATTGGAACTTGCGATAAACACAGACGGCCCAGCAGGAAGGAGATAATCCAGGACTAATGGAGGTAAATATTTGAAACTAGCACACTAGACAAATTCCACTGTACAGGGTGTGAGAAAGGAAACCACTGCTTACACCCATGCCAGCCCAAGCTGTGGGAACATCTGCAACCACCCTTTGGATACCTGGAACTTGGATTGTATAAAGGTGGACTCTGGGACCCCCACCACTGAGAAGACCAGGGTGAAGAAGGACCAGCGGGACACTGCAGGAACCCTTGTGGTGGTCATATCTTTCAACTTAATCTCTGTCTCTCTCATTCTTTCTTCCTCCCCCCGCCTCCTATTTCTTTCTACCCGTCTACCTTACATTTGCTGCTAAATAAAATGCATACTATTGACTTTTGAATATGGTCTCATTTGCACCTTAAATTGGGCAGAGGCATCTCTTACAATCGGATCATAACATTATTTTGGTGTCAGAAGTGGGATGCTGTTCTTTGACACGAAGTGCATTTGACAATAGTCTCTCTGAGGGAAATCTTGTGTGTTCCTTCTGGAAACTTTGCTACAGCCTTCATCTGGGGAGGCTGTGTAAACTTTTCAAAACTTTGCCACGAATTTCTTTTGAGGGAATTTTTGTGGGAGATCGTGTAGTTCCCTCTTCAGGAATTTTTTGGGAAAATGGCTATCCTGGGTGACCAGTGTAAAGAAAATGTTTTGTCGTCCTTCCTTGGAAAATTTCTTAGTCACCCTGCTACCCCTGGAGTGGAGTTGGAGTGAGAAAGCTGGGATAATGACAGATTGATTACTCATAAATCTGAAAATGAAATAATACTATCTTTTCAAAATTTGGGAAAAGAATTGTACTGTGAAATAAATGAGGAAAATGAAAAACATCTATAGGCAGAAGCTTTGCTTGCTGCTGAACATGATCAAGTCCAAAGACTTCAAGTGGAGCTGTGGAATGCACATGAGAGAGAGAATTTTATGGGAAGAATCCCAGGATGTAGAATACCTAACATTCTCTGAAACCCAGTCTTGTAACTCACAGCCTTTGTTGTGTTCAGTGGAGGAGTTGAGAGAATGTGAATGAGTCTGTTTTTCTGATAGAGCAAAACACAACATTTGCATTGACATCTGATGATAAACACATGGTGTGACAAAGCCTCGATATGAAAATAATTTTCTTGGGAATGTAGCACCCATAAAAAAGCAGGTAATTTCATATAAATCTAATAGAATTCATGTATTTTGTTACTGCACCAAAACTGCCCCTGAGAATCCTCAACCCCCAGCTTAATCCCAGTGATTGCACTGTAAATTTGAAAAAATAAAATAACGAAAAAAAACATAACACGTAACTACTGTTCAAAAACTTAAAAGTAGGTAGATTCACTAGCTTAGAGAACTGTTTTATAAATAAAATGATAGCTAAGCTTACTTTTTCTCACTTAGGCATTACAGCTCTTGAGGAACATACTTGGTTTGGTTTTTTTTAGGGCAGGGGACTCTGTTTACAAACTTAAGTATTTTTGCTCTGTTTTAAAAGAGATTTTTTTAATCCTTAGTAAAATAATTACCAACATACACTTTTTTCTAACTCTAAGAGAATAACTGCTGTAGAATTACCATGCAATTGCTTGATTTTTCGTTTAACTGAATGATATTCTAAGATGAATATTAGCTTCAAAACTTGGACTTAATGTCACTGAATTTTTAGATCTTAAGATGCAAAAATAGTTCAGTGGGCTTCTTGCTTCCTGAAAGGTTGATTTTTAGATATAAGATTTTACTTATAAACTGTCTGGTGGCAAAGCAGAAAGTGCCTTGGATAGTCTCTCATAATAGCAAGTGAGATGATAAATTTTATCTATTTGGGGATTTATTTTTTCTGTACCAAATTTGTTGTTCTGTGTGTAGAATAAAGCAATATTAGATCATATTAGAGTTTTTGAGTCTTCAAAAACTAGTGATGTGTTGTTTCTACAAAAATTTGCACAACTTCCTTGCCGTTCCCCTTTTAAATTAGGTTGTTTAACACAACAAGCCTTTGTACACTGAAACTCCCTTGCCTACACTGCTAAACTCTTAAAACTGTGTGTGGCACTGCCTTGGCCCATCCCAGCTGGCACTGTGCCAAACCAAGCTTATTTGTAATACCAAAGACCTGGCACTGCTCCTGATAAACAGCTGGATGTTTCACCTGGTTATGAAGGGTAAGACATGTAATAATGTGGGCACGGGGTATTCAGCAACAGCATAAAAATTAAATTAGATTTATTTATACATTGGCTAAGCTGCTGTGCCTCAGAAAACAAACTTTTAGCAGAAATTGCAGGGGGTTGCATGAAATCTCAGAAAGAACAGTGTGCATGAAGACAAACCAAATGGCCTATTTCTGTCTCATTATTTTACCCCTATGACAAATGTAAACTTATGTCCAGCTTCAAGTACACCAAAAGAACAAATACAAGTTTATATATGTAAAAGAAGGTGTAAGTGAAACAAGGCTGTAGAAAAGGTTGCTAAAATTAATAGGAGAAACCAAAATCTGCTGGAAGTTATACTTGATTTTATGGTCCCTGAATATTTAAGGATTTGTTTTATCTTTCCATAATATTTTAAAATATCTTTTATGTGTTAGTGTATTGGGTCTGACTGAGTTATTAAAAAAAAAAAGGAAGATGTTTTTGTGAAGTTGGTCCTTTTCACCATCCAGCAGGTGCCAAAGAGTTAAATTTTAAACTTGTGGAGAGAGAAACTGAAGCGTTGAGTTTCTATGTCCATTTCTGAATCAAGTCCAATTTACATAATTTTAGTGATACTTCTGCCATTTTTTTTTTATATTTCAGTAGGTAAAAGGTTGTTAATTCCTTGCTTTACATAGGAAACATTTAAATGTGAAGACCTCAGGAAGATTTCCTGTGTTCATCTGTGATTCTAGGTGCAAAGTTACTTCTCACAAAAAAATCCAAACTGACAACAGTTAGCTACAGAATTACTGAAACATAGCTTAGTAGACTTAGAAATGCTCCCAAAATTTGATACACACAAAATTACACATCATTTTCACACATGCTAAGGAAAATCAATTAACTATAAAGAATAAATTATTTACAATTCCTTCTTATTTTATGATACGCTTCTTTCAATTCTAAGCATAATCTTGATACTGACAATTTGAAAAGAGCCATGAAAAGACTGAATATATCATAAAATGTGTGCATACCTACAGGCATAGGTAGATGGCATGTGCGCATCCTTATATATGCATCTGCAGCTAGATACGCATGTGTTTGTGGTCTTGAAATTATGCCTTACAATGAAAGAATGAGTAACTAAAATGACATAAACAGAATGCTAAGAGGCATGTTTTTCACAGGTTACGGTAACTGTTACAGAATAAAATGTCAGCTCTTATGCTAAAAAACACTTTACCCAGTAAATTGAAAAAAGGACATGCTGAAGTTAGCAATGTTCAAATTGAAAATTAGATATGTTTTGCTTTGTTTGGGATTATTTCTACATCAGCTCAGTAAAAGCCGATAAGTTTTCACCAATTTTCCATTTTCCAATTTTGTCTTTAAATTGGTGGTTTGCATTTTTCATTAGGCTAACCTGAATAATCAGAATGGTACCTTCTTTTTCCTAAAAAGACAGCTGAATTCTGGAAATGATTGACATTAACTGCTATGCAAAGTTTCCTCCCACCTGTCAATGATAAGCATCTTATTTTAAAGCACTGGAGAAAAACAGACAAAAGTCTTTTACACACTTTTAGTTCATTGTCACAAAACAACTTGAGCTCAGTAAGTTTAACTACTGTTCTCAGCTCATATTCACTAACTACTTTTTCTATTAAATTTCATATAATTTTAATCTCCTGTGAAAGATTTGCTCACATCAAGATTTTATTAATGCAAAATTGTCAGTGCTACACAATATTCATATCTTGCATCAGCCACAAATTTTGTTACCCTTAGAGAAGCAGAGACTGTTCCACTATCTCCATTTGGAGAATGTTTCAGTGGATCTCAGGGTTGTAGAACTTTTCATTTTCTGAAACAGCATCAGCTTTTTTACCCAGAAAGTATCTAAATTTTATGTATTTGAAGCATTTTACCACTACTTTCAAAGGAATTGTTTAGCTTTTCACTGGATTAATTCTGTGTATTAACAGGCTGCTTATAACCTCAGAATTTCTTGAAGTTCTTAAACTTAAAACACTTCCTTTATGAAGAAACATTCATTTTATTGACCCTATTCCATCTTCAACTTTTCAGCATGATGACTTTCTATAATATATCTGTTCGGAACTATTTACAATAAATTGGAGTTCATGTACACACACATACACATATAAAAACCACCACACTTCCCCTGTAATCAAACACCACACGCTGCTATAATCAAAGACAAGCTCAATTTAGGCAATTTATTTTAAATAGCTTTCTTTTGCAATTAATGCCTGTAGGGTGTTTTTAAGTCCTGTGTAATAACAAAGCCATCAGAAGTACTTATGCATACTGTGTCTCATGTAGTTATCAGCAAAGAGTTAGATAAATAATTCAGTAAAATAAAGGTTTCCAGTCTATTATAATGCAATCAATTTGCCAGAGATGTTTAGATGGCTCATATCTCTTTCTAAAATGTTGATAAAATGCTAATTAGATTTGTACTATTTGATTGATAGAAATGAAATAAATAGATGGACAGACAGACAGACATTGCCCACTTTAACTATGTGGGAGTTTCACACTTTCAGGGTTGTTAAGAAGCTTTATGCTATAGAGAAAAATACACAGAAAAAGTTGAGGATCTATTCCCAATAGTCTTCAAGGTATTGGATTGCCATAATTCCTATCCTCATCTTCATCATCATTATCATTATCTAAGGGCAGATGTTCCAGGAACCAGCTATTTCCAACTTGGTAGAAAAATTAAGTCACTCAGGAAGCTGATTTTATGCTACTCTATGTTACAACTCTCTATGCATGCTAAAGTAACACTTCTGAATTTATGTTTTTTGGCAAATGTTATATAGAAGATATGAATACATTTTCTTTTTTTAGGTCAATGTTCATCATCAGTTAAATCCTTGTTTTGGTATAATGAGTAGCTGTTTACATTTTTATTAGTTTTTTTTTTGAAACAACTGAAAAAACTGACACAGCCGTGTATATATGAAGTTGGATGTAAGTTTGGATTACATAATTTACATATGCAGGCTCTTGACCATCCCCATTTAAAATGAGAAAAAAAATGCATATTTATTATTGTTTTCTAAACAAGCTGAATAAGGTCCAAATAAGGTTACTAAGGTTGTGTAAAAGTTGAAATTCTTTGCTACTCTGGGACTGGCATTTTTTGTTTTGAGGAATAAGTACGATCCATTGAAAGAAATATTGGACTGACCTAAAAGACTAAATCAGGATATATCTGAAACAGCTTTAACTCATTCTGTGTTTCTCTTCAATTTTGGTAAATGTAAATTAGCAAAATCCTTGTAGATATTAAAGATAAGAATAATGACAATAACATTAACAAAGAGAACTGGCTTTGACAGACCACAGGTTAAGGGAACTTGCATTTCTGCAGAGGGCTGTTCAGTTTCAGAATCCTAGTATATGGTGGAAATAACTAGTGTCTTCTTAAACACTGTATTTAATTTATTTTCCCCTCAAGAAAAAATCCAATTAGGAATCCAATTTTTGTTCTTGACAGCTATCAGGCAAACTCCTTCTACTCTCTTTCTTTTCACTTTTGGGGTAAGAAGAGTGCTTAAGGCCAATTTGTTTCAAAGTCCTGTATCATCAGAAATGTAGTTTTACTCTGGGCGCTCTAGCTAAGGTAAGAGGTACAGCATTCTTCCGGCATTGACAAAGCTGTGAAACAGTGTTTGTTGCTCAGAGTAAAAGTGACTGATGACTTCTGAATACCAAGACCAAGGCACAAATCTTGATTATTGTAAAAAAAGTGAAAATTACAGCTTTCTGAAAACAACTTTTACTAAATGTAATTTTAAAAAATAATTTTAATATATATAAAACTATATATTAACTATAATTTTATACTTTTTTTTTCTTTTAGGAAAAACACTCCTTTATTTGTAAAACTTTTTATTTATTCCTTTAACAGTTTTTAAGTTTGATGGGGAAATTTCTCCGGCATTTCTTCCAAAGAGCAAACCACCCAGCAGTTATTATCAAGGTACAAGAGTGCTTGATAACACAATCAAAAATCTCCATAATTCATGCTTCTCTCTTTATCTAGGAAGATATAATGATAATATGCAGTAGGTAAGTAAATTACAGAAAATTGTCTGTTTAAATCTTCATACATATTTAAAAGACAGACAGTCCTTTGCTGATAAGCCAAGCTCTGCATTGGTCTTTTTTGCATGGCATTATTATGATCCTGCTGTTTCTGGAATGTTGTTAACCTTGTTCTTCCCAATTCCCCTAATAAAAAACAAGGCTATGAATGCTTTCAGTTGTTATGCCATTCCTATCATATACAGGAGGGCATCTATAATTAACCCAAGTTGATCAGATTATAAACTACCGTCACTTGGTTTAGTGGATATTGAGAGAGACTTCAGCAGCACTTTGTAGCTGAAGTTAGCAATCTTGTGAGGATGTGATTTAAAAAAGCAACCTCTTGTTAGCAGAGGTATTAACGTACTAACAACCCTTTTCTGGCATTTTTTAGGTCACTATAAATAAATAGGATCAAGGGTAAGTTCCCTCCCAATGATTTCCAAGGGAAATAAGTTAACGTTTATTGCACCCTAATTATTTGTATTTATTCTAAAATAATAGTCCAGTGTATTGGAGTTTCTCAGTGTGTAAAAACTTTTTTTAAAAATTATGTTGCTTCTTCTACGTAAAAATAAATCAGTATTATCCCTTTTCGTCTTTAAGATACTCCAGACTGCTTTCAGGGGCAGCAGCTGACCATTGGTTTAAAAAGGTCTAAATTATAGCATGACATATGCTGAAAAGATTATGATTTCACTTTAAAAATGCCAAACATCAAATGTTTTAAGTCTTATCTATGTCAAAGTGCAACTGTATTCCCATACCATTTTTCTGGAGACTGCTTTTATTATGTATAAATAGTGAAATACTAGGTACAAATATCTTCCTGAAGATCTAAAGAAGCAGCAGTGTTGGTTTTGCTGGAATTCATGGACATAGACTAAACAATATTCTTCAGCATTATCTTATATAGGAAGTATTTTATGAATATGTGTAATATTTATGTGTGTTGCATACGGATCTGAACCTGCTGGAGGGGAAAAAAAAATAAAGGAAGAAGAACTAAGAAAAAAATCCCTATTCAGCAACATGTAATAGAAAACCCCACAGTGAACAAAACAACCAGTTCACAGAAGAGATGCAAATTTTGTATAGCATGAAGAATGGAGTTCTCAAGAGTTAGTGCTACACAACCTTTTCAAAATCCCTAAGCATCAGTTTTTTACAGTTATAATATTAACATTAATTCTCTTGGGTTCTACACAAGTAAAAGTTGGTTTTTAAACATCTTTGCTTTACTAACTGCTATTGGTTTCATAGCATTATTGATCTTAATGAGGTTACATAGTACTTGCTTTGGGGCATTGTATGCTGGGACAGTGTGAAATGAATATATTTTCTGAATGACCACAGAAAATAATATTTGCTTTATGTAGGACAGCTTCTAGAAGCCTCAGAGAGGAAAAAATAGCATTGAAAATAAATTTTTCACTAGAAAATATATTCAGTCCTGTATTTATGCTACCAGACATTTACATGAAGGAATTTAAACTAAGGGAAAAAAAAAAAAAAAAGAAAAAAAAGTTGTGTATCTTCAAGCAGGTGCTGAATAGATTCAGGAGGAATTCAACGATGCCTGCATTCTGTATTAAGTTGCATAATTAGTCTGTCACTGAATCACTGCAATTATTAAAGATCTCTTAGAATATGGAGGTATTCTAAGAACTTTGTCAGACAGTTCTTTTTATGTGTAAATCCTTCTACTGCGTGAAATTAATTGAAGTATCTGAATCACCAATCAAACACCTAATCAACATTCTAATCAACAGTCAAGTATCTGACATGACAAATCAGGTTAATTGTCAACCATGCATCAGGAAAATTAAATTATTAATTACAAAAATATAATAAAGCCCTTTCTAGAAGTACTGTTAAAGGTTAACAACAGACCAGAACTTCTAAAATAAGTAAAAGGGAACACCCGAGATGTTGCTTGTGATCTTTGGACAGATGTATCTGAGAACAAACCATAATGTAATCATAGAAATGTCTCAAGAAAATATTTGGTTTTGTCATAGCTAGGAGGATCATGAACAAATTGACTTTTTATCAAATTCCAATAGAAAAATGTATTTTTCTGTATAAATATTATTAATATATTTAAATTAATAAATAGCCATCCTTCTTAATAATTTAGCCATCATACGACAGATGTTAACCTGCATATAAATTTCATTCAATCAATAAATACAGATTTCATTGAATTCAGTTAAAGAAAATGCTGTTATAAACACATTTATTAGTGTTACACAATTAGCATAGTTATTTGCTCAAAATAATTAATTACCATTATATATATTAAAAATAAGGATCTAAAACTTTGCCAATCACTTCTAGTGGTGGCTATTAGAGAGAATTTGAATTCTTAGTGTACATTTGCTGAATTACTGGAAGGGGTTTTTTTAGTTAAAAAACCAATTGTTCATCTTCCACAGCTTTGCCATTTGTACCCACTTACACTTCTGAAAACTGAGTCACAAGCTATCAAGGAAGGTGAGTACCTAAACACCAAAATGGCTCTGTAGGCAGGCATATAGACCCTGCCACAGGCCTATATTATTGCACCGCTCCTTTAATGTTGTTTAAAGAAGGAATCCAGTCTTCACATCACTGAGATTTTGGGACACAGAATTCCTGAAGATTTGCAAATTTATTTCTCTGACTATGCCAACAGCAGAACTTTGTCTTAATAGGCTAGGAATGACAAACAGTTCACACTTTACACAGAGGACTACCCTTGTTATTTTTTTACATATTGTAAGGCTTTGATTGAAATCATCCTTGAAAGACTGATACAGAAGGACATTTAGGGACATTTTGAAGTCTGACCAATTTGACCAATTTAGCCCACTACTCTGTTGCTGACACTGCAACCAGTGAGATGAGTTTGGGAAAGTATGTGAGCTTGGCTACTTTTGCCAATCTTGGTTTTCTTCAAAACTTGTGTAACTGTGCCTATTTCATTCTTCCAGGTGTTTTGCATTTATCAGCCTTGTATCTTAGCCCTGTTCAGACTGGCACAAATGTTCAGAGTATGGTTATCACATGGTGACAGCATTTACTTCAGCCTAGTATACAGCTCCTAGAGCTATTTATTTAATATATCATTTGTAAAACTTGTTATTCTAAAAAAAAAAAAAGCCATGCTGAAAAAGATGAGCAAGGGAACTGATCTTATATGTGAAAATACTACTTGATTATTCCTCTTATTCATTTCTTGACAATCTTTTCACAATACAATCATACCCAGTAATAATGATCCTAACATATGCAGTCCAATTATCCACTTATTACTAATTTCCATGAATCATGCGGTTAAAATTGTTATACACAGACTGTATAGTACCTAAACTTTCCCTTTATGTTATGTTTATCCTTCCACAGCCCTCTCTAAAGGTCAATGCGATTAGCTCAGGTCAATGCACTCAGTCATTAGTAGCCAGAACTGTCCACTGGGAGGAGTTAGATGGTGAAGGTAGTGGTTTTTTGCCTCCCCATTCTCAGGTCCACCAAAGAATTTTTCTTCTGAGTTGTTACAAAATCTGCTTGGATGCTCTTTCTTTCCTCTTTTACTCACAAGTTAATTAGTTGTTTACCTACCTCTTGATTTAGCAGTCACAGCTTAAAAAGATCCACAGTCAAGACAATCCTTGACAAGACCAGGGGCCTGAATTTCTAAGTCATTCAAAAGGCAGTGGCCTCTAGTGATTAGTACAAACATCATATTTCCTTGGCTGCACAGTCTGGTGGTTAATTTCCCTTTCTCATAGGTAGGAAAACCGGCGCAATGTTGTCCACAGTTTAAAAGATTTCAGCTGAACTGTAGGCAACACTCCACAATCTTTTTAAAATGGGTTAGTGTGTAGCAGCAACAAAGAGAAGACCACCTTTTCAGTAGTATGATAGTAAGGATAGTAGTCAAGAAAACAAAGGGAAGGGATTTCCTTTTTCTTAATTTCCTTTTCTTTTTTTTTTATTCTTTAAATTCAATATTCATTAACCAAAATTTTAAGGCTTTTATCAGCACAGAAGCACAGGTTCCTTTCCTCTGATGAGAGTAATGCTCCTTGAATGAACTGTGAAGTGAAAATCCTCATTTTCATTCCTTCCCAGTGTAAAATACAAAAATCCATTACTTTTCTCTCTGAGTCTAGAGTGGGCACTTATATGACCAAGAATAGAGGAAAAGAGAAGGCAAAGTCTGTGGTCTGTGGGAGCACCATAAACTAGATAAATGTGAAGCAAATATAAACATAGAGGGTGAAGGTAGATTGTATTTAAGACTTGGAAAACTACAGGCAGTGCAGGGAAATAGCTATGGATGGGATGGGCAGCTTAAGAAGGTATAAGTGGAGTGTCTGTGAGCATTTAAATCTAGGCTAAAAAGGGGGTTAGCTGAGTGGGCAGAAGATGGTGTAGGCTGGAGGTCATTAGAGTTACGTAATTAAGAAATATGTGAAAGAATACAAAAACAAAGCTGCCAGGCTGTTGGGGCTGCATCACAGTTCTTGCAGCAACGTGAACTGAAGAAAGAAGTTTAAAAATGCTAGGATCTTAAGAACACATGGGGCATCACTGAAGATACTATAATAAACATTACTAACTGTGGATAAAGTATCCTGTTCTAGGGTTGGTGAGGACACACAAACTGTTCTTTATATATTGAGGCTGCTCCATGTATACCTTTTCCTACTACTGATCACTTGGTTTGTTTAGCCTGGAGAAGAGGAGACTGAGGGGAGACCTCATTGCAGTCTCCAACTTTCTCATGAGGGGAAGAGGAGGGGCAGGCACTGATCTCTTCTCTGTGGTGACAGTGACAGGACCCGAGGGAATGGCATGAACCTGTGTCAGGGGAGGTTTAGGTTGGATTTTAGAAAAAGGTTCCTGACCCAGAGGGTGAGTGGGCACTGAAGAGGGCTCCCCTGGCAAGTGATCACAGCACCAGCCTTGACAGTGTTCAAGAAGATTTTGGGCAGTTCTCTCAGGCACAGAGTGTAACTCCTGGGGGTTGTCCTGGGCAGGGCCAGTATTTGGACTTTGATGATACTTACGGGTCCCTTCCCACACAAGATATTCTATGATTCTATTATCTTTTGCTTTTTCATAGTGGAATGTAATACCCCCATTTAATAGTTAATAGTTAGTAAATATCCCCATGTCACCTCCCTATGATTGCCATTTTTGTAATATTTTCCACTCCTGAAACCTCAGTCAATCAAGCTGTTTTGCAGCTCTCACATTTCCAACAGAAAAAGTGATGCATTTACATTAGGACTTGTTTCCTTCCCTATATTTTATAATTTTGGCCTGGAGCTACAAAAAATTATATGCACCCATGCTGCTTGCTTAAATTCACTGGTGTCTGCCTGATACAGGGTGAATGCAGTGTGAGTCATCTCCTAGATAGCCTATGCAAACTGCTGCTTTCATTCCACAAAGTCTTATTATTATTAGATGCTAGACTCTCACCAGATCAATGAACTGGTGAGAGTGCCAAGCAGCCACACTATGTCAAGTATCTATAGTACTGCCTGTGATGGGGAGAAGACCTTTGAGAAAGGAGTGCCAGCAACCCAATTTAAGAAGCTTCTGTGTTTCTAAGAAAGTAGGGGAGACTGAGTGCATTTCAAGGAGTGTGGAAGCATGGGATATTTTACAGTTGTCTTTTCTGCTTGTGATCAACTCCTCTATCTGATTCTGCTGATACTAGAGAGAGGAGCAGAGACCTGCGTTTACTGTCCTAGAAATAGAAGCTTCAGCAGTATTTCAGCAGTGACTGGTAGGGACTGCTGCTGTTTCTAATGCAATGTGCCCTTATGTGTCATATGTGTCAGTCTTGTTCTTTAGGAAAAGTTAGCAACTTCCAGGGTCTTTTAGTAGATGGAACAGCTACATCTGTAATGAAAGGATAACCTCTGTGAAGGACCGAGGGAGACATGCATACCACTATTTTTAATGTTTTGACCTTTCAATATCATAAGACTACCATGAAGCTGAACCATTCTGACTGGATGCCGAGACATTTGTAACGTTTTCCATTATGTGAATGGAAGAATAAAATGCCTTTGGGTAAATGAATCACTGTTAAAAATAGCCACCTACAGAGGGAGATAAGTGTCACTTGGACACCTGCTTTAAATGAAAGAGCTTCAATTTCAAGTGCCCTAATCACTAGATGAGAATCAAGGTCTCTTTTTTCCGTAATTTAATATGAGAACTCCTACTTGTATGTTCAATGGCTTAGCTTCAAAGGAAAAGGTGATGGACAAAGACAATCAGAATACATCACTGCTTGGTGATTAAGCCACCCTCTTCAAATGAGAGAAGCGCAAATTCAGTCTTTTGCAAGCAGCGGGGGAAATAGAATGCATGCCTAGGGATGACAGCTTTATGAACATCAGTGTTAACAAAATTATGCCATGTTGGAAAACAGGAGGACTAAAATGTCACTAGAATGGACCCTACAAAAATAAAAGTTAGGCAGGTTTACATAGTTTAAAGCATTTCTTGAACTGAATGCTTAAAATAATTTATTGAAATTCTTTTAATATACAGGTAATATCAGCAGAGCTAACCATACTTATAATAGCTTTTTCAAGTGCTTATTGTAATGTTAGTTCTGCCTGAAGAAATGTTTTTATGAAAAGTAAAAGTCACCAGGAAGATTATCACTATGAAAACCTTGTTAGATACAGCTGGAAAATCATTTGGTGTGTTTCAGACTCTTGTTTACACATTAAAATAGCTTGCATTTTCCAGTGTTTGAAAAGGAATCTGGTTGTAATTCATACAAAATAGCTTTTTTAATGTTATTATAATTACAGAAGAAATCATGGTACATGAAAAATTCAAAAGAACTGTTTAGAAAGTCAAGAACATAGGGATTCAAACTTCTTCTTGTAGTGCTTTTCTTTCTACAAGAAATAATTTTACTAGTGCTATGAAGTAGTAAACATCTTTAATAGGGAAAAAAGGCAAGAAAACAGAAATCCCTGCAAGTCCTTCCAAAAGAAAATTATTGCAAAATATGTTCAATCACCCACTATTGGTATGCATCTTGCTTTGGTGTATTATATTTATGTGTTTAACTCAGAGCTTAGCAGATCTCCTATTCAGGTCTCCTATACTCCTGTTCATGGGGAAATTGAAACTCATCAGAATACTATTCAGGAAATCAAAGAAAATTATTCATCTATTCTTAACATGGCAAAGAAAAGCTTTTCTTATAATATAGAGTGTTCATGCATGTGTGTTTATCTACATGTCTAAAATGTCTGCATCTTCAAATAAGCTTTAAATTGGGTATGTGAATAATAGAAAAGTGCATTGGATGTTTTCAGAGGCAGCTATACAACAATAATAACTCCATAATAATGTGTGTATGTTTTTGCAAAACAGAGTGAGACATTTTCAGACAGTGGAGGTCAATACATAAGAACTAGACACTCATCTGGTGTAAAGTAATGAAGCACCATTGATTTCCTACATCCCATACATTTCCAAAATGGTTTAGAAACTTTTATTCATGTCGAAATATTGAATGTTCTTTCATTCAAATTCACTGCAACATAAGAAAGACATTAAGCTGCTAGAGAGCATCCAAAGGAGGGCACAAGGGTGGTGAAGGGCCTTGAGGGGAAGCCCTATGAGGAATAGCTGAGGTCACTTGGTCTGTTCAGCCTGGAGAGGAGGAGACTGAGGGGAGACCTCATTGCAGTCTCCAACTTCCTCATGAGGGGAAGAGGAGAGGCAGACACTGATCTCTTCTCTGTGGTGATAGTGACAGGACCAGAGAGCCTGAAGCTGTGTCAGGATAAGTTTAGTCTGCATATTAGAAGAAGATTCTTCACCCAGAGGGTGCCGGGGCACTGAAATGGGCTCCCCAGGGAAGTGGTCACATCCCCAGCCTGACAGAGTTCAAGAAGATTAATCTGAAGCATTTTTCTTGACTAGGCAGGTTCAGTATTTAGAACATAGGGTACTCAAAAACACAATTTCTAATTTTAAAATACAAATACAAAAAATAAAAATAGTGCCTTAATGTAGTTATTTCAAAATAAAACTTTGCAAAACTTTTATTTTAAAAAACCTGCTAATCTTGGCAGAGCTGTGTCATTGCCTTCTTCCCTATAATTCTGAAGAGAAATCTGTCATTTTACCAGTACAAGACTGAGGGAACTGAGGCTAAAAAAATATATTAAGGAATAAAGTTGCTTTTAGGTGAATTGTGAGCAGCTGGTTTCACTGAATAAATGTCAATGTTCATCATTCTGAAAATTAGTAGCTTGTAATATAGCCACTTGATCTGTGCCCTTTGGGCAAGATACTTCTTATGAACCATTCTATTCCCTTAAAATAGTAGAAATAAATTTTCTTGAAAGTATGGTGCTTACTCCTATGCACTGATAATATCTAGTAATTCTCCAAATCCACCCTATTCCACTAATAATTTCTAAACCCTTCAAAAAAATGAGTTTGTGTGGGTTTTTTTGAGGGTTTTTTCCACCTGGACGTACAAGGTGTATCTATACAAGAAAGTTTTAATTTGTAAGGGAATTCCTGATACACGAACTGGTTTCTTTTCTCTGAAAAAAAAAATCAAGAAGAAAAAGTATTTCAATTACATTTATATCTCTACATATGAAATATTCCTGCTACATAATGGCATTGGGAGTTGAAATTACAGCAAATGACAGATTCTGTAGTGCTTTGGAGCTGATAAAAATCTAATTCCAAGGTACGATTATGTGAAGTTTAGAGAGTTTTAAACCAAGATTAAGTTTTTTGTTAATTTCTTGTTCTTCAGAAACCTTGCACTGTTAGGTAAATAAAATCTTTTTTTTTCATCATCATTGTAATTTTTATATAATAAAAAAAAAGGGTCGTTTGTAATGTAAAGTAAAAATTTAAACAAAGTAGTTTTTGGAATAATATTTTCTTTGTCCTGATTTATCAAAAAGAAAAAAAAATGCATTTCAGGTCATATGGTATATTTTACCTAAACCTTTAAACTGTAATAAATTATTAATAATAAATTATTCTTTATTTTGATGACTGTAGAATCTGATTAATACTTGACTTTAAATTTTAAAAAAGGTGTCACCACACCACAAACAGGTTATACAAGCAGCTCCTTGGTAGTCTCAGAGCCTGCATGTATGTTTCCCACACGTGTCAGAATTGTTGTCAGAATGCTTTTGGACACCTTGATTCCATTAGCATTAATGAACTTTTTCAAATACATTGGCTACCCTTCATTGGTATTAGTAAGACAAGTATTGGCACAAACTGCAGCACGATGCACATGAACTGAAGTGAGTGCCAAGTGGAAGCAAACAGCAGACATGGAGTAGGCACATATCTTGTGTTAATGTTTACTGATACATATATCCCATTCTATAATAGCATCAGCCAGACATAAAGACAGAAGATTCTGAAATGGAAATTGACTCAGTGAGTAGAGTAGGACACTCCAGGGAAGGTCAGTGCGAACAGAAGCAGCTAAGAGATGCAGAAATTCATGAAGTGATTTTTGGCTCTCCTTTCCAAAGGGTGCTGCTGCAGCTCACAGAGGCAGCTAAGAGAGATGTTTATTCCTAGAAGCTCTAGCAGTTTCTAACAGCCCCTGGGAGCTAACCCTACTGAAAAGGTGCTTACATCTGCTATCTTCAGCCATATTAAAATTCTTAATTTAGAGTTGGGAATTGTCAAGAACCTCTTCAGCTGGCACCAGGGAAAGCATCGCCAGCTGGGAGCACAGCAAACAGAGGCAGCAATTTGTGCAGCAGTTGAGGTGGAAGGTTTCCAAAAACACTCTTGAATGTGGGATGGCTCAACGCATGGATCCCAGCAGCAGCGGAAGCAGCTACCCCAGCACATCAGACACCTCTCGAACTCGCATTAAATTCTGCAAGGAGGACACAGCCACCCAGCACAGAGCATGAAGTGTTTAGTGCCTTTCTGTGAGCCTTGAGCAGGCAGAGGTGGTGGCATTGCCTAAGAGAGGTTTGCACAGGTTGGAAGGTCAATAAGTTAAGCACTGCAGGGCGAAGAGAGAGAAGTCTGCACAAGTTGATTTTTAATATGTGTCAGTGGCAGATAGAGATGAGCAAATTTTATATCAGGCTTATTTTACATTATTACAAGAGAGGGTGGAATAAAAGCAAAGAAAACCTCAAGTTTTTCATTGGTCAGATTTTTTTATCTTTTGATTAAGTAGGAAGTTTAATCCAAATATCAAAGTGTGGCTGAAATGACTTTTCTTAGTGTTTGTTTTCAATTCCATTGGACATATCTATCAGATGACTCCAAAACTGTAAATCGGTTCATGCAACCTTATCTTTGCTTTTATTGTATACCAATGAGCTATGGCGATAACAGATACATCATCTGCTAGAAACATCAAACAAAAAAACCCCCAAAACAACAAAAAACAAAAAACCTCAAACAAACCACAAACCAACCAACCAACCAATCAGCCAACCAAAAACCTTCAAAACAAAACAACTTCCCACCCCAAAAAACCAAAATCAAACCAAACCAAACTAAAAACCACTGAAACACTTCCTCCAGTTTTCCTCGAAATAAAATATCTTCTTCTGTGACAATTGGTATCTATACTTTTCTGTGTGGAACCGCTACTAGGATATAAACTCACATGAAAATTTCCTTTCATCTGTTCTAGCTCTCTGGTCTGAAGGAAAAATAAAGAAATAAAAAAAAAGAAATAAAAATTGTGCCCCCTTAGATGAAATAAAAATTTTGCCATCTGCAGTGACAGAACGTATGAAGCTGCATCTGCTAAAATTAACTAAGCATAGGTAGAGAAATTGACAGATCTAGACAACTCATGCCCAAGGTTTCCAAAAACTCTCATAAGGGAAGTAGCAAATTAGTGTGATAGTAACACAACTGGTTTTACCATCTGAACTATAAATTTGTTATGATGAACTGAATAGCTGAATTATCTCCAAACCACTAATTTTATTTTTTAATGACTCAGAAGGAAACTGGAGACTTTTTAAAGCCTCAGAGGACTATACCCAGTAGCAATATTTGAATTACAATGCAAAAAAGGCCCAGGGAGTCATAGGCTGCTTAGGCAGAGGTTTGTCTTTGATAAAATAACTGATTAGTGGCTATCAAAGAAGAATCAGAAATAAAGCTTCCAGCAAAAAATCAGGCTATATATTTTGAACCCCCTGTTTCCAGATGGGGAGGGACTGCCCAGATTTGATACTAGCAGGCTTCTTCTACCCTTGGAGTGTATAATTCTAGAAATGATCTTTTTATCCCTGCTTAGCAGGGCTGTGTTTATTGCCCTTATCTCTTTCATAATTTGTCATAATCACTACATATATGACTGGGGACCAAAGGGATTACAACTCTTAGGGACAACCTCTTAGACCCAGGAAGAATGGGTTAGTACAACTTTTTCTTTTTTTTTTTTTTTTCAGTATGAAACATGTTTTATCTAATGTAAGGGGGGATTAAAAAACCCCAAAACCAACAAATCCTGAATTCATTTAATGAATTCCTTGAGAATTTGTCATCTTGGAAAAACACAAAAATAATTTATTGATAGTGTTAAATAAAGGAAGGCCAGGTAGGTGTCTGGCCATACATCTCATCTCCACAGAGGATCAATTCACAGTGTGTGGACTTGCTTACTCTTAAAAAGTTGAATTTAGCCTGCTGCTGGGCCATATGTTGTGAATTAATTTTTTCTGTAATATTTTTTTCAGACCAGAATCTGGTGTAAAGAGAGGATTCCATTGCTTGATTATCAGAGAGCTTTTTTAATATGGAAGTGAACACATGGTATGCATGCTGCTTTCATTGTGTGATGACCTGTAAAAGTTTCTGAATATGCAAACCTTCTCAACAAACACTGAACCTGCCATCCTTAGGATCCAAAAGAACACTGGAAGGAAGTTATTGTGCAACAGTTTTAACTTGGTTATTAACACGATTTTTCTGCGTTAGATTATTTAAATATCAGGCTTAAAAATAACTTCTTAGCTTCATACATATGCTGTGGATTATTTTGTTAAAATAAGATTTAGAGTGTAAAAGAGGCCTTGTTTGCCATCCTAAGGCTTCACCCTTCTATACTGCAGTTTTAATGTAAGGACATAGATAGTTGATTCCACACAAGACAACTACATGTTACCAGTAGGTACTGGTCAAAAAAAAAAAGTAAAATTGAAGGATATTCCACCACAGAATACACCTGTGCTGAAGATAAAACCACTCAGGCAACAGTCTCATTGTTAGAGAAGTGCTTTTGTTGTAAAGCAGATGGACACAAAGGGCCAGGCTGGCCTAGACATTTCAATGCAAAGCAAGATGTACACTCTTTGTCCTGGGACCTTGCAGAGTCAGTCGGAAGCTTGTGGCCTGCTGTCAGCAATGGCAATACCAAGATACAGAGCTACAGGAGCAGAATTCTTTCAAAGTCTTCAAAATCAAGTTAGTTCTCCAAATGAAACCTTAAGTGCATTGAAAAAGGACATTCTTGTTTACTTACCCCATGTGTTTTTTGTATGAAAAAGAGTACTACTGTAGATTTTAGACCAGTTTTGTAATTATCTTTTACTTCCAGCTAATTTATATGTGTTTGTCATCTAATCAGTTAAACTATATCTCAACTTTCTGTAGCTACCTTTCTTACCAAAATAGAAAATACATAGTTGACTTAATTGAATACTTACTTTTTAACTTTTTCTATATTTTTCTCTAATTTTTCAAAATAATTCTGAATTCCAGTTCCTATCTCTCTTATTTGCTTCATATGGCATACAACTCTTTTCTGAAGACTGAAATG
Source organism: Oriolus oriolus (assembly GCA_013400235.1). NCBI lineage: Eukaryota > Metazoa > Chordata > Aves > Passeriformes > Corvidae > Oriolus > Oriolus oriolus. Next base: position 42,598 of record VXBT01008130.1, on the reverse strand, counting down.
CATTTTATTTACTAAAAGAATATGTGAATGAAGTGAAATGACCTGTGTCATACTGGAGGTCAGATCAGATGATTTAAAGCCCTTCAGGCTTTAAAACCAAGGAAATATCTATAAAGGATATGAAGTTTCAAAAGATATTTCAGCATGGTAAATGATTGCTAAAGCAGCTAGCATGAAGATAATAACTAAATAACTTAAAACCTGAACTCTAAATTTCCTTATCTATCACTGGATATTTCAGCTTAGTTGTATTTATACAAAGATATATATCTAACAGTTTATGGTATGTCTTATCTTACAGTTACAATACTTTTGAGATCAATAAATTCTCTCTTGAAGTTCTTAAAGATCTGCAGACTGTTATTCAATACCTAGTCCAGCCCCCAAAAGTGCATTTTCTAATACTGTATTAAAATGGGAAACAGTACATTGAAGTTCTCATTTTATAAGGCAGTGCTACACAAGTGAATTTCAAGTTATTATGATTAATAGCTGTACTATATGTAATAACTGCAATAAAGAAGTCTTGCTGGTAAATAGGAGATATTAGTGTGAGATATTAGAGAATTCTCCGTATGCTGCCTAACACTCAAACTGCATACATTTAGAAATGCCTCTGCATTTGACTCAAGAGTTGGGGAAAAAAAAAAGACAACTAAACAGGACAGGTCAATGCATCTCTTCTGCTATATTCCTACACCTGTCATCCAGGTAATCTTGACCTAAGTTTTTTTCCTGCATTTGGCATAATGAAGAGTTAATTGAAATCACAACCATAGACCATTAAAAAAGATGTAAATGGAAAAAGCTTACAGCTTAGAATATCAAGTACAAGCTCCTTCTACAAGATCATGCAGACTGAACACTCAGAAAAGTAGCTGAAAATGAAATGTAAGAAATCAAAAATGTTCGGAGACAATTCACAGTGAGGAAACCAAATGATGACTTAAAAGTATAGGCATAAAGCATATAGTATAAAGAAATATTTCAGAATCTAATTTTACATTTAGCTAAAATAATAAATAAGAGGTGCTCAAAGCACTTTAATTATGAGAAAGAGGATAAAAATAGGGGAAACCTTGAAAAAAAGCGTTGGGGAATACTACTGAAAAAAAAATGCCTCTAAGAGAGCATTTTTTTGCTTTCTCTCCCTCTACCTTTCTTTTAAAACATTTTTTTTAAATCATAGAACAGTTGGAAGGCACCTCGAAGGACCATCTGGTCAGACATTTTTTGTGGGAAAGGGAGACTAGACAAGATTATCTAGCCCTCTGTTTTGTAAACCTCCAGAGATGGGGACTCTACCACATCACTGGGGAGGTTGTTCTCAGTGGAAAATATTTCTTTCTTATATCAAGATGAAATGTTTCTCTGTGCAGCTCATATCTATTTCCATTTTTCTTCTCCATGCTGATTCTTGTGAAGAAACTTCATGCACTTTATAACCACCCTACTTAAAATTCTCTTGAATTATTCAAAAGAGAATGACTACTTAAGCCACCAGTTTGAGGCCACAAAGTGTTATGCTCTCTGTTTTACAGAAATTTTCTGCTGTACCATTCCTTCAATTTGCATTCTCAATGCATTGGGACAGGAATTATTTATTAAATACATTGTGTATGTACATTGAGTCATGGAATGGTTTGGGTTGGAAGGGACTTTAAAGACCATGTCGTTGCTACCCACCTGCTGTGGGCAGGGAACCTTCCATTAGACCAGATTGCTCAGAGCCCCATCCAACCCAGGCTTGAGCGGCTCCAGGGATGAGGAGTCCACCACTTCTCTGAGTAACCTGTTTCAGTGCCCCACCACCCTTGTAGTAAAGACCTTCTTCCTAACATCCAATCCAAATCTGCTCTCCTTCAGTTTAAGCCCATTCCCCCTTGTCCTATCACTACATGCCTTTGTTAAATGTCCCTCTCCAGCTCTCTTGTAAGATCCCTTTAGGTACTGGAAGGCTGCTGTAAGTTCTCACTTACAGTACAGTACCTGGCTGTACAGGGGTTTAGATGATATTTAAACCAATAGAATTAATACCAAGATGCTAAGGTAGACTAAGAAGTACATAAACACTACAAGAAGGCAACTATTTTCATGGCATGTTTTCAGCTTGAGGAAGTATTACCTATGAGTTAACTGAAATAAAATTTACTTAATTTAGTTTTACATACTCATGAACAAAGACAAGCAATCCTCAAAAGAGCTTCAGTGTGTGTGGTTGTAGCCATGTTTCCTCTGCTGCCAATAGCTAGGTGGTTGCCACTACTTTTTACATCAGTAGAGCAAAAATAACTCCTGGAGATGTTTTGCTTTCTGTAAGAATTATTTCAAGCCAGGCTGAGATGATAGGATGTAAACTAAATAATAATTTATCTTGTTTTATGTGTTCAAAAATATAAGAAAGCCAAATGAGCTAAATGCTGAACTAATTTACAATTACCTCTCAGTGGGTACTGAATCTGGTCCATAGTGCATAAACACTGGATAAAATGAGAGAACATAAATTAATAAATAGTGCACTGCTTAAAGCATCAGAAAATAGTCCTTCCTAAAGACTAATTACAAATTAAAAGATGCCTATCAAATTAACCATGCTCCAGGGAAAAAGAAATGGAATGGATTATAAATAAATGAATTAATACTACATCTTCTTCTCACTTTTTCATTTTAAAGCACTAATTACAAATTATTCTGAAGATATGACAGTAAATCTGTTGCTGTTTTATTATCCCTCTGGACCAGGGAGCAGATAGAGCATAACAGCACTTGCCTATGGAGCAGAAAATGTTTCTCTTGAATCGTCTCATGTAGCATTAATTTAGTAACATATACAAGCTGGTTTTGAATTGTGTTTGATGGAGTTTGAGGTTGCCTGGAGTTTGTTTCTAAAACTATGGAAAAACAGAGTTGAAACAGCCTGCTATTGCCTTATCTCAGGAACTGTAGTGCTAGCTGAGCCTCTTTCAAAGAAGTTGTCATCTACAGCATGCTGTCCCCTTCGCTCCTTTGAAAATTGTTGAGGAAATACTCTACCAGTATTTTTTTCTAATACTTTGGTGAAGATTAGTCATTTTTTCTAAATAAAGAGAAAGATTGCTATCTTAATTGTTCTAAAAATCTTCTATATTTTGAAGATTGGTATCAATATTTTCCTCTCAAGGTTAAAAAGATACATTTTTTTTCAGTCTTTGGTAACTGTGAATGTTCTCTGGGAGCCTCCATTTGATCCACAATGATAATGAAATGTAAAGCTGAACACAGAAAGCCATATTCCACCCCTACACTTACCAGTACTGAGCAAGTGAATGAATTATTGTCTTTGACCTTTGTATTGCAGCATGGTATTCCCTTCTTTCTTCTTTTTATCTTTTTTTGTTTTTTCCCTTTTTTTAAAAAATTATATTACAAATTTTTAATTAGTATTTTCTGAAGAATTTTTTATAATAGCAGTTATTCCTTATTCTATATTTGTAAAAATTCTAATTTTATTTTAAAAGCAAAAATTAATTTGAATGTTGGACACAGTTTAATCCTCTAAAATTTATGTTGGGCGTTACTTGTCTGTTTATTTCAACACCCTGAGTGCTTAAAAATAACAATGGCTTTAAAAGTCACCTAAATATGTAGATGCAGCAGAAATCCAGCAGAGAATACATGAAATACATGAAATTCACTGTAACTTAAAACTCATCTTCCTTACATCCTTGCATCTTCCTGCCCATTTTTTCCAAGAGTAAATTTCACACCAGCTTAACCAGTCTATTGGCAAAAATGCTTTTGTGCCAGCACGTCAGGTGAATCATGCTTTTTTTCCTAGAAGCACTTAATTCTCAGAAGGGGTTAGATGGTCATAAATTTCAAATCCCTATTGTCAAAATCAGCTCGGAATCAGTTTTTGATTCATAGGATCCAACTATGCCTCCTTAAGCCCCTCCCCTTACTAGCAGGCTGGAAGAGAAAACCACTTGGAACCCCACGCTCTCAAATCTCACTCCTAGAACTAGGTAGGTATGCTTGATACTTTCAGAACTTCTCTTTAAAAAATTCACCTATGCTTTTAAAAATTCACCTTTATTTCAAAAATGTTATGCTGATTGACGTGGCCATAATGAAACTTCCCTGAGAGACGCACATAAAATCTTCATTTCCCACAGACTGTCTAAGACATCACTTGAGAGGAGGGAGGCAGAAATGGATAAATAGAAGAATGATTATACAGATAGTAAAAACAACAGCAGCAACAGGTTTCACATTACGAATTAACTCAGAAATATTTTCAGTGTTCAGCTTCTGTAAAAATTGTGCCATTCTAGCTAGAGCTGTACAAATGAAAAAGCTTTCCTCACCACAAAAGGAGCAATATCTGGGTAGATTCATTTTTACATTCTGCATGCTTCAATATCTTCAAGAACAAGACAGTGAAATATTATTTTAGGCAGCAAATGAGAACCATCCCTCTGTAACCCCCCATTAAAATCAGATCTTTTTTATCCCCACAGAAGACAGACAGTTCAAACAACCATTGCAGTTTAAACACAATCCACACTATGTCTCTACCTATGTAAGAAGAATGTGGTAAAAGTGCTAAGGGCAGTAGGCATCTGCTATAACAATGAGCTTTACAAGCACACACATGTCATGCCATCAGCCAGAGAAGGAAAATATTTGAGGTAACTGGCGCTCCTTTAGGGACAATGGGCCTGATTATCTACTATCTCAAAACTTAGAGAAATGTTACTGACATTGAAAGATGTCTCTGTTTAGATGGGATAGCATTTTATGGCTGCTCAGTGGATAGCAAAGAGGCAAATAAAATGTATAAACTCATATTATTGTGAAGATACTGCACAGAAGAAACCAAGAAATATTTAATCTTAAAATAGAGTTGACCCTTAATTTTCTGTTGTCTTTTTTCTGGTCTGTGTTCTACCCCACTCCTTCCAAAAGATTGACACTTTCCAATTTCAGGAGTAAAGCTTAAAAGCAATCTGTCCTACTGAGCAGGTTTCACTTTCACTTTCACAGTTAAATGTGGAATTTATCTAATTTTAGACATTCAGGTGCTGGAATCTGCTCACAGCTCCACTTGTAATCAGTGGGAAGAGATAGGTATTGTTAATGTCATTCACCAGATATCATAGCAGACTTAATGTGTTAAAAAAAAGAATCGCCAAAGTTTCAGCCTTTTTTTCCCATGAACTGAAGAGGAAACATAGACAACCAACATGTTTAAGCCATGAGGTTTTAGCTAAATGTGGTTAAATTTCTCTCACTGTGAATGGCCAACTCTTCTTCTCATCCACTTAAATGTAAGTACAGAAGGACCTTAGATGTGCATGTGTGAGTGGCTCCTAGCAGCAGAAGATGCACAAAACCCCAGTCCTTAGATTTGATTTTCTGTTTGTTCAAGTCCAGCCTTGGAAAACCTGCCTGGACTTCTTGCTTTTCCTTTTTCTAAACTACACTAATCTATGTCATGTGTTATGTTTCCACTGGCACTTACAAATTCTAATAGCAGGAGAAATAGATATTGGGGTAGCATAAAGGATAGGATCTTTTTCATCATGTTCATATATTATCATGCCAACTGCAACGTAAATTTCTCTAAAGGTGAAGGGCATTGTGCACTAAATGAAAATCTCCCTTAAACTGTCCCTTTACTTAAATTCAGAAGATGGTTATGCTTGGCTTCAGGTTTCCTTAATATAAATGCTTACTCATAGTAACAGGACCAATCCATAAAATATGAATTGCTCTTAAATCATGAAATTATTAACCCCTTCAAAACAAACATGGTGCTATCGCATGCCTTAAATGATGCACACATATAAAGCACCAGTGCTTTCTGATTTCAAAGTTACTACATGGAAAACTAATCCTAAAGAAGCTGGGCCAAATCTTCAACCTATGGAAAATGATAAAGTTTCAATGAAGGAAACTAAGAGCAACTGTATTTTAATCTTCTGTAGCTCTGATGCCAATTGCAATTTATTCTCACCATATAGATGTCTCGTGTTGAGTTAGAACAATCACACACGTCCTTGGTGATTTCTGTTGCAGTTTTGTGTAAAAAACACAGTATTAAATGCAAGATTCTTCAATACTCTGTTAGAAGTAACCTACTAACTTCCCCACCCCCCCGCATTTAAAGTCCCTAATTCTGATGGGAATTATGCTTCTGATAAGGATATACATTTTGCCTTACTGCAATGCTTTTCTTAGGCAAGGTGTAGATGGTACCACGCAACTTTACATTTTGGTAATCTGTTCTCCTACATTCAGGCTCTGAGTAATTAAAATAAAGGGCATCACACTGCAAGTGGGTGAAAGTTCTTGAAACTAGACCACTAGTTTTGGAGGTCTGCTGAGACAATGCCACCAGCCAAAAAGTGGTATGGCTAGAGCCTGAATCAAATGCAGGTTGCCATATATTTTGTATATTGACAAAATATTATATCTACCTTTAGTAACTAATCACACAATATAGGTTCAGTAAGAATGAATATATTACTATGAAGATAAACAGTATGAAAAAGTAGAATTCATTTTTAGTTTAAGTCAAATCTGGAAGCTTTTTATTGATTAATTAATGACACATGATTAACCAGCTCTCAGGAACCATATGTTCAGGATCAATAGCAGCAACAAAGCAGATGAAGCATAGAACCGGACACTGGACAAAGAAAATAACTCCAACAACTTTCTAACCACCCTTCTACAGCTATTCTCAAGAAGGTCTAACTCTCTTCAACACACATACACAGCTACAAGCTCAGCTTCCTTGTCCAGCCATGTAGATTGTGGGTTGGTGTCCCAGCTCTTTGTGACCTCCTTGCCCACACCCCAAGGACTGTGGTCCCATGCCTGCTGCCCACACACTTCCAGAATGGCCACTGCTGGGTGCAAACTGCTCCTGGCACTCCGTAGGAGGTTGTGCCAGCCAGACTAAGCAGGGCAGGTGTGCCTTGGGGAAATTGCAATCAGGGGCCAACCCGCTGCAATGGCTATTGCTTCCTCTAACCACCTGTCCCCATTTTCACAAATGCATGTTCTCTTAATATACCTTTTTTCAAGATGACTGGTTTAGCATTATAATATGTTTTTTAATTTGCCTTATTAGTTTAGTCCTACTGAAGGTCATCTTCCTCTTCAGGACTACCAGTTTTGGGCAAATGCTCTCTCTCAGAGTTCTGGCCATGCCCTTGTCACACACAGTTTACACTTCCATTCCCTTTACCAGCTCTTGTTATCCTGGCCATGTTACTGAGAGAGAGTAGTGCAGGGAACCCCGTGCATTTTTTTTCTTCATACCTAGTATCTCTTTCATATATTTTTTTTCTCTCCTCTAATTAGTGTATTTCATTGTTTTCTGCCTTAATGATTTTTGCTTCAAACATGCTCATGGTATAATATTTTTAATTTTCCACACATAGAGTTTTTACCTGCTTAAAATGTCATGTTATCAATAAATGTGGCACATCTTTTCTGGTTTGCCATGGCTCAGAGATTGTTGCAGACAGGTTTGAGAAAAGTAGATATATATCTAAAGATGATGAATGACTCCCCATAACCAGTCTGGATCCAAAAGTATAAGATGAGATAAACCCATGGAAAAAGATACTTAAATATCAAGGGAATTTATTGAAAATTCTAGGGGTGGTACAGAGTCAAACTATAGCAGCCAGAAATTTATCTGTGCTATAAGTCTCAAGTACACGGCTCCAACATATAAAGCTTACTGGATGAAAATGTTAATGTATATTTGGATATACTTCAGTTATTGTGTGCGATTTTCAAGTTGAAGAAGAAGAATAAATTCTTGCTGTATCTGATCCATACATATATATTTTATATGTAAAATGTTGCAATTTTTGACATAATCATAACACCTACATATTTTCTGTTGCATTTTCTGGTCTCTTAACACTTTTACATTCATGTCATTTTAGTTCCATCAGTGAATTTTTTTCCTATGATGGTAAAAGGTCACATTGACAGACTGACAGAATTATGGAGAGAAAGTATCCTTATTACTATCTAGACTGGCCTGCTGCTTAATACAGGCTGCAGATTTGCACAAAATAACCTATTTACTGAGCACTTTAGTTGTGCTTCAGATATGGCACATTTTACAGAATTTCCAGTCTTGTTTTGAAGAATCAAGAGGTGATTACAGATTGCTGCTGAGAGGACCAATAAAACCAAGAATCTTTTCTTCTCAAAACTTCCCTGTTACTTTTGTTTTATTGCCTACACAGCATACAAACAAATTTATAGAATGTGTGTGATAAATCTTATTGAAAGAAAAAAATATCTAGGCAATTCTAGGAAAAAATTTTATGCACTGGCACTTTTCAACATATTTAGACAGCAAGATGATGGTCATTTGGGAAGTAAGTATGATTGAAATGAGTGACAGAGAGGGAAAGTAAGTCCAAATTCAAAGGCAAAGTCCTAAATCCTAGTAAGGACCTACTGGAAATTACAGTTACTTCTACTCATACATGCAACCATACACATATTCAGTTCATATGACAGAACTAAACTCTCAGAGACTGTGATGGCGACTGGGCTCTAATCTGATTGGTAATAAATTAATTTTCCTCAAGTCAAGTCTGTTTTGTCCATGATAGTACTTGTTGAATGACCTCTCCCTGTGCTTATCTCAGTCCATAAGATTTTCATTATATTTTGTTCTACCTGGTCTAGCTGAACAGGGGGATGATAGAATGGCTTTGGTGGGCATCTGGTATCCAGCCAGGGTTAACCCACCACGACATCTTCTCCAAAATACAGTTTTGGCAGTTCTGTGAGGTAAACTGACAAGCTTTCCAGCAGAGAGTTGTGTATTACTCCACTGCATTATTCACAGCACACACAGGATTTTGGCAGACTTTATTTTACTAATTTTTATTAAACTTACATATTGAAATGGTTTTATGTATGGGTAATGGTGTGTTAATTCTTGGTTGTTAGCTTAGGAGAAACATTTGGTGTTGCAGGTAAGTCTTTTAGGTTTGAACGCCTTACACAGAGCACCAATTCTTGTCTGTTTACAGAAACATTTGAAATAAAACATAGAATAAAGCATCTTTCCTGCAAGTACATTAAAAAATGTGAATAATTACAAAAAGTCTCACGGAGAGGGAAAAAACCTCTTTCCATAATGCATATTTATATGACACAATATGTTTTCCTCAAGCTGAGCTGTAGTTGTCAACAGTCAAGAGCAACAGTTCTGCTCTTGACAAAAATGCTTCTGGTAATATTCCTCGTGGATTATTTGCCATGATGATTCATTTTCACTTTCTTTTCCCTCATTTTTTTGTGTCTGACAAACTGAAAATTTGTGAGAAATATGATGAAGGACAAGAACAATCTAGGAGTTACAACATGGAACTGCAAAAGCTGAAGTATCTCTTTCTTTATTTGTGATGATGTTCAGATGGTTCCTCCTAATCTTGTCTGTGCGTTGATCACTTATGTACAAACATAGGATAATAATATTTATAATTTTCATGGATTGATATCAAACTGTAATTAGCCCATAGAGTTATACATTTTGAGAAAGAAGAAGCTGCTGGGGTATGAAACTTGGTTTCATGATGTGTGCTAATTCTTAAAAATTATAGTTCAGCAGTTTAGAATGTAGCAAACTAGATGACTTAAAAAACTCCTGACAGCAACAAAACATTCCCCAAAACCTCAATTAACTTGAAACATCAAACTTGATATCTAACTTCATTCTGTACCTTTCTCTTTAAAACACTTGCATAGCTGGAACTTGTTAATTCCTTGGTATGATCTTTTAAGTTATAAAAGTCACAATTATAACTTGGTTTTCTCTCTGTAATGGGTATATAAAATTATGTGCTCTAAAATGCAAATGGGCTTCTAAATAAAGATGTTTCTTAGGCTGCTTTGACTTTTAAAATGAATGTTCCACAGTGATATTTGACCAGCTATCCACTCCTTCATATCTTAGAGGGACAACTGATGGTGTTATTTGAGTTTGTAGAGGGCTTACAGACTAATTCCTTTAAAAGATTAGAGTAATTAAATTTTGAATTTTATCACCATCTTCAAAGACATATGGTATCATTCACAGACTCAGTTATTCTGTCTCAAATTTATCTACAGATACCCAAGGCCTTGGCTTTGCTCTGAGGAGATCCAGGTATCATCACATTTATTTAGTTACTGTATGCTTACATATTTCACACAATTTCAAGTCAGTTCATTTTCTTTGGGGTCCATGAAATTTCTGAGAAGCTATTGATGATGTGCTCTTAAATTCAGATGGTAATGTTGTACTAAATCAATTTCGTATTTGACGAAAGTTTTACATTCCTCATCAAAGAAAGCAATACACTTGGATATATCTATATAAGTCATATACCACAGAATCTGATGACCTCATAAGCATTTTCCAATGTCAGTGAATATGGGATTCCATCAAAGGGAAAATTCTGGAATACCTAACTGATGAAAGCTCTTTTGCTGATATGTACCAGGCAGGTTCAAGCAATAAAAGCAGCTACTGAGCTTCTTTTTGCTGTGTGCTCCCCATCAAAAAATGCAAGTGCCACAACACAGAACAACTTTGTTCATGACCATTTCTGGAACCTTTGCTAAGGAACAAAACTTTCCCCTGTTTTTTATTTATATTTATATCCCTTTGTCTCAGTATAACTACTTGAGAGTGTATTATTACTACCATGTGCTCAATTTATGTCTGAAGAGTCCAGAAACAATGGTTCCACAAATCAAGCTTAAGTAGGCTCCATCTCTGGCTGCTGTTCTACTCCGATACATTCCAAGTGATTAACACCACCTGTGGCACTCCTAATTCACAGCAGCAGACAATTATATCCCTTGGATACCCATTACAGGTAATTACTCCCGTGACAGACTATTAGATATGGGTTGTGAACATCTCAGCTGTAAACTTTTTTGCGATTTTATTTTAATTCTGATATTACCATTGAGAGGCATATTTGGGGAACAAATCAGTGTTGCATTAAAGGTATGCTTGCAACAAGCAAAAGATTAATTTTTATTGCTTTAGTTGTAGTCAGATTTATTATTTAAATATGAGATATTTAATTAATAAATAATGAATAATATATTTAAATAATAAATAGGAGATTTTACATGTTTGCCATTAAAAGATTATTTTATTTCATTCTTTTAGTACAGAGGTGACAGCAGATCCTGCTGATAAAGCAACACTAGAGATGGTTAGAAACTAATAGTTTTGTTTTAAAGACTGTTTACTCTTCTTACAAATCTTTTTTCATTTTTCCTTCTGAATATGTAAGTTTGATCCCTTTTAAGTATGTAGGGGAATTCTCAGTGTGCAAAAAGGTCAAAATTCATAAAAAATTTCCTGATGCTGTAGCTTTAATTTTAAAGGTACCTTTTTTTAAAATGAAATAACAGGCTTACACTCAATCAATATCACACTCAATCATAATCTCTTTGATTTCCTATCATATAAAATATGGTCTTATGTGAGAAATAACTCTGAATCTGAATTGAGAGTTTAGTTTCAGACAGAACAAAGTGTACTGAAATCCACAGAAATAAGATAATAAATTTAATGAAAAAATGGTTCTTTGTAGATTCACTTTCAAGATGTCCATTTATATAAAATCATTAATATTGGGTTAAAAAAGAGAAAGGGAAGAAGGAAGAAATCAATTTACTTGTTTATTGTATTAAAAATGGAACAAAATATTGTTTTTGATATAATAGAACAAAAAGGAAAAAATATAGCATTAAGAGGAAAAATGTTTACACGTGATGTGAATGTATCAGTCACAGTTTCATTAATAAGACAGAGTACTTGTAGGATTTCCTGTATTAACTTAAACTCTGTGATAAATATGAAGAAAACACGTCCTGTAATACTCCTATCACGATCCTCCCTCTAACCCCATGGCTTTATTGAATAAGTAAAAACCTTAGCTATTAATTATATTTGATCCTAAGTTGGGGACAGAGGAAAAGACTAAGTCAGCTGATAAGAGCTCCATGCTTCTTTCACATGATTTATTAAACTTTTAAAATCCTGGAGGCATTTCACGAGTTCTGTTGAAATGTCCAGTATGATAGGTAAGCTACAGCTGCCCTTAGTGCAAGCTCAAGCCCAGTCTTAGGCTCTGGTAAAACCTAACTGACTTCTGTAATATCAAAGAGAGGTTATGTTTGCATAACTCAGAAGAAACAGAACAAACCAAATCCTCGTTACTGTGGACTAAATGGCATGACAAATGGGATCTGACTCTGTTGCACGTAGAGTCTGACTTTATCACCATTTGTCACGTGCCAGTGGATCTCTGAGAGACACGCAAGTGACAGAAGTAAATGGGATTTGTACAAAATCTGTGTGCACTATAGGTCTGAACTGTGTATCAAATAGTGTGGAAATTCAGATCAAAGCTATGACATCTTACAGCCAACACTGTGGGCATGAATAGCTCTCTCAAAGAGCTCTTCCTGAGGTATTCTTCAGTCAGCAGAAACACAGCATATCTTCCCTAAAGTCTAACTGGTACCATGCCATAAATTAAGAGTTGGAAACAGCATTACTTTGAACATCTGTAATTATTTTTCAGTTCCTCTAAGCAAAACTTAAATCCTTATCCTCCTTTGACAGGTAAACTAGGTGATAGAAAATATTTATGAAGTTATCTGCCATGGCTGAGGACTACCCTGAGGTAACTCTCAGGCCAGATGAATTTTTTTATATAACAAATCAACACCAAACCTCCTGGGGTAGATTGCCCCCAGGAATTCACTGTAACTATACAAATCTGAAAATAAATGTGCTTAAAAGACACATATAAAACACATAGACGTTTAGATGTTTGAAGTTGATGGTTCAGTATAGTTCTTTATAGAAATATAAGCATGTTTCCAGGAAATCAGTGAGAGAGTTATATCTAAGTATCTTTCATGAACTGAGCTCTTGTCTGTATTTACTGAAATAAATATGATAACTAACAAACACTGGAGTATCTAAGCCAGAAATCAAACATATTTAAGAGAATTAGTGATTAAGGATGTTTGCTGCTCTCATATATATTATTTTTTTCCACACTTAAAGGACTGAAACCAGTAGTTAGCAAGATGGTGGAACAGCTTTTGAAAGTATGAACAAACTCATTCATACTCAATATACATAGCAAATGTGAATGATTTCAGTTGAAAACTACTTTATTCTGATCTTGTGCAGTGAGAACACACCAATTTGAGTGAACAGCTAAAACCAGCTAAACAGTTAAAATACTGAAGTTCCTGCAGTTCCTGAAAAAACAGGGTTATTTTACTATACATGACCAGGTGTAGAAGTTGAGATGATTCTATACCTTGATATTATCTCAAGAAGCACACATCACATACCTAAGTCCCATCACTAAAATTCCCTGAAAATGCTCACACTGTGGGGGGAGAGGGGGGAAGAGAAAGGAGGGGGATAAGAAAAAAAACCCACACCCTTTCGAGTAGAAGTTGCTTTTAGTAACTTGATTTTATAAGCCAGGTTTCACACTTTAAATGCAAAGGACTTTGTTGAGTTTGTGATAGAGACAAAACAATACCCTTTTTCTATGGTCAGATATAAAACTTCAGTATGGCTCATAGAAGTCAGTCAGACTCAGAGCAAGGGTTTGGACACTAGTACTCTACAGACTGCTTTTGCTTTTCTCACTTTATCCATCACAGGTCAACTGCTAAATCCTGGCAGCTTATAAGAGCACATCAGGTGTGGAAAGCATTTGCAGAATACTTAATGGCTACATGCTAAAGATTTTAAAGTTCAACAGCACAATCAGAACAGTCTGCTGAAGAGTCCTCTTAGAGTAATCTGGAAATTAACATTAAAGTCCAAGGACACTTTCTTATACACGCGTATCAAAGGTGGTAGAAAAGGCTCAATGTTCACTGCTAACGCACTGATAGGCAGTCCAGGGCTTCACTGACATTGCTCAGTGTGAAAACTTATTTCTTATATCTAACTGAAAAAAAAATGCTGTTAATGGAAGTCTGTGTTGCTGGAAACCCAAATTTACCTTTCTTGTAATTCACTACACATTGCTTTCTTCTTTATGGTGTAGTTCATTTGTGTTGATGACCTTTTTATTTTCCCTGGAAAGTCACATTTTTAAGCGATGAAAAAAACTTGTGGAGCATGTGTTAAATGTCTTCAGAGTTGTTAGAAGCAGTGCAGGCTGCTTTTCACACTCCTTATTCTATTACTGACAAAAGGTCTTTTAGACTCCAGCTCCATTCCAACTGTGTTTATTAAAAAAAGAAACAATGCCATCTGTCAGTCATTTTCTGCATAGGTTGAAATCACTCTCTATTATGAGCAGTATATTTGAAAATAGACCTGTAGAGAGTATTTCTTTTATGTCGGTAACTAAGAAGGAACTATCTGGTAAGTTGGAACTGATGTTACTGTCATTTTATTTGTGTTCAGAGCACTGAGTCCACCAAAGCAAGTTCTACTACTGCAGCAGTAAAGAACTGAAGAGATATTTGCATATTTCAAAACTTTAGCTTTACTGACACTCAAAATATTTTTAACAGCTCTATTTTAAAAATATAATGGTAAAATGAAATTTCTAACCTTGATGAATTTAGAAAACAAAAACAGTTATTTCCTTTACATTAAAGGAAACTTGCAGTTTTAAACATTTCTTTTTCCAAGAAAAGTGGTTGGCCTAAAGCAGAGCTTTTACTTTTGACTGCAAACTTCCTCATACAAAATGACATTTCAGTACTTTCAGAATTCATAATGTTTCTATTTGTGACATGTCCCTTTTCAATTTGCCAATTTACTAAACTATGAAATGGTACTTGAACGTGAATTGTGATACATGTATGAAAAATGAAATAGCATTTACTGTAATTCTATCTTAAGAAAAATGTCTATTTAGCATTAAACTTCAGAAGATTCCACTGAAAAGCCTACTTCAAACTTTTCAGATTACAGTAACTTTTAAATAAATTTCAAGCTTACAAAACATTCGTAACTGTTCCAATGAAGTAAAAATCTAGTGGTGATCTGAATCCATCTCACATATCCTTTTTCCTCCTTTCTATTACCTGAAATGTTCAATAAACCCTAATAAAAGAAGCATCCCAGAGCATTGCAGTGATAATACACTTAATAATATATTATGAAAATTGTTAGAATAGCATCTCTTTTTGCAAAGTTTTGTGATCTCCACAGTTGTGATATATATTGTTCTTTGCTGTGTCCTGTAAAATAAAAGTAGTAGAATCTGATCACCAGAAGATAAAAGTTGGGAAATCCTGCAAGGGTATCTCATCTATCATCTAGAATTTTCAGTGTTGCACATTTTGAATTTCAATAAGCTTTATATCTGTTGAATGCCTTTGAGGATTAGGATCTAAATATTTTGCAATTTTCAATAGAAGACTGGATTAAAAACAATGAAAATTTTCTGTAGAGTATTTAGTAGTTTTTCACAACCTCGCAGATCTGATAGCATCTTCTGCCCTATATTTACTTTCTCCTGCTTGATTTCATCCCAGCTTATTTTAGTATAAGAAACTCTTATTCCTGCTTAGTATTAAGGTACTTAGATCCTGTTTTGAATGTAATATAATTTTCCATATATAAATTAAAGAGTAAATTAAGGAAATTTTTCTGCAGACCTTGTGGTTGACATCAAAACAGATGAGCAAGCTTCTAGAAATTGTTCCGGAGAGAAGAGAGTCTAAAATTGAAACGGACTTTGCCGACATTGTCAGAGTGAGAGGGATCTGAGTAAAAGGCATTGTAGCATACATCTGAAACATGCTCCATAATATTTGTGGAAAATTTTTGCCCTTAGAACCATAGCTGCCGTAATGTATACAACTCTGTATAAACTAATTATGTTTAAAGCAATAATGTAGAGATTACAGGAGCAGCAGTCATAGACTGGGAAGGAGTTAGTCAAAGTTACAGAGTGGGAAATTACAGACATAAGTCTGTAACTTGCTAGGAACTTGCATTGGCAAGATCGCCGAGAGCCTGTCGAGTCTGATGAACCCTACAGGTTAGCATCCACTCCTACTACTCTGCACAGGTTGAAATGGTGCTGTGCTGAGACAACTTAGAACCATCAAAACACACTATATATACCCTAGAGGAATGTTAAAAGGATATAGAGCTAAGATCATAGGATCACAGGATAATAGAATGGCTTGGGTTGGAAGGGATCTTAGAGATCATCTCATTCCAACACCCTGCCATGGGCAGGGACACCTTTCATTAGACCAGGTTGCTTAGAGCTCCACCCAGCCTGGCCTTGATCATTCACAGGGATGGGGCATCCACAACTTCTCTGGGCAAGCTGTTCCCTTGCCTCACCATCCTCAGTAAAGAATTTTTTCCTAATATCTAGTCTAAACCTGCTCTCTTTCAGTTTGAAGCCATTTCCCCTTGTCCTGGGTGTCCTTGCAAAAAGTCTCTCTAATTTTCTTGTAGGCTCCTTTCAGGTAATGGAAGGCTGCAATTACATCACCTCGAGCCATCTCTTCTTCTGAACAACCCCAACTCTCTCAGCCTGTTTTCACAGGAGAGGTGTTCCATCCATCTAATCATCTTGGTGGCCTCCTCTAGACATGCTCCAACAGATCAATCTCCTTCCTGTGCTGGGACCCCAGAGGTAGATGCAGTTCCAGGTGGGGTTTCACCAGAGCAGAGTAGAGGGGCAGAATCCTCTTCCTTGCCCTGCTGGCCACACTGCTTTGGATGTAGCTCAGGACATGTTTGGCTTTCTGGGCTGTGAGTGCACATGGCTGGGTCATGTCCAGCCTCTCATCCTCCAGCACCCGCAAGTCCTTCTCAGCAGGGCTGCTCTCCATCTGTTCATCCCCCAGCCTGTGTCAATACCAGGGGTTGCCCTGACCCAGGTGCAGCACCTTGCACTCGGTCTTGTTAAACCTCATGAGATTCCCGTGGGCCCACTTCTTGAGCTAGTCCTGATTGCTTTGGATGAAAACCAAGAACTTCCTTCAATATGGAACTGAACCAGAGACTTAGAGATTCCTGCAGGCCATACTTCTACCATCTTCTCCACCAGCTGAGCTTTCAGAGGGAGCTATGGATGGATGATTACATACCTCTCCTATATACCTTGGCAGAAATACTCATTAATATGATTTTTCAGTCCTAGTCCAACCAGTCAGAGATGATCCTTTCAGTTAGAGTTTTCCACAAAATATCTTTACTCTCTGCATGGCTTCTGCCACAGTATATTAATCCTAAGTGATATAGAAGGCTTCTACTTTCCAATAAACATGTCCATAGAATTTCTTTTTAATTTGTTTTTTAAAAAATTTAATGAAGCGGAATTGTCTACCTAAATTTAGTAACTGACTTTATGTAAGTGTGTCTGCCTGTGTGAGCATGCATGAATGTGTGCTTATGTTTGTTAAAGAAGGGCAATGTTTAAAATTCACTATTATTACTATATCAACTAATTCAATAACATTCTACTTCATGTTCTTTTTAATTTTATCTTCAAATGCAAATTTTTGAATTCCCAGTTGCATATCTGTTTATTGAACCATTTTTATGACTGCACGTTTACCTCAGTAAGAGCCAAGCCCTTACTTTGACTCACAGTTACAGGTTCAAAGATAAAACCATAATACTAGAACATCTTAATCAACAGTAAAATATGATAAAAACCCTCATATGTTCTCAAAGCAGATTTGAAATCAGAAAATCAATAAAGACATTGTATTAAAAAGTGCTTTCATGTAAGAAAAATAAATTCTCTACTTCATTCTATCGACTCTTTACTACATCCCTAGAGTATCTAGCATCCGTTCCCCAAGACTTACCTGTTTCTTGTAAAGAAGGCTCACTTTCTGAGACTTGAATTAATGATTTATATATTTGTTCCATTTTAGGGAAAAAAAAAGTTATGTGTTTATAAGGTATGAAATATTAGCAATAAAAGCCATCTTGGATCCACCATCTGAAATCTACAGGCATGTGGGAGTCTTTTATAAATTACTGATAATATCTTAATTCCTTAGCAGGGGCTGTGGGGGTTAGTGTCCTGGAACTTACTAAAACATACTCCTGGAAAGTGCTAAAATCTGCATTTCTAGATACTGCCCATCAAGCAAAGGTTCCTGCTAAGAGACATGATGAGTTTTTTTCTGTGTAAGTTCACTTTTAAGCTACCGTATCTCTGGTAGTGAGTGATGTTAGACTCATAATATTGCAATTATTTGGCTAAACAGATTGTCTGGCTTTGATTCTTTCTTGTTGTCAGGAAATTCTTTCCACTAATAGAATTTTTAAAACCTTGATTCTTTAACTTAGGTGATGAAGAACATTGTTACAATTTGAATAACATCATTTAAGTTCCCTGCTCCAAAGTTGCAATGTCTTGGGGTTTAGCTTGAACTTTCAGAGATGCTTTGTTGCCTAGCTCCTGTAGTTGTGAGGTTGCATTTTTGTATTAAATGGAGTGTTGCAGAGAAACAAATAAATTAGATATTATTAAGCTTCTTTACAATTTTTTTTCTGGTATATTAACAACTCTCTAAATGTTGCGGTGTGCCACGGTTCCCACCATGGTGTCCTGGACCCGGCTGGACAAAAGGTCCAGTGGTTTGACTCTTCAAGGGCCCAGGAACCATAAGATGGCCACCCTCCTTAACATGGCTGCCCTGAGGCAGCTTGGTGGGAAAAGTCATTGGTTTTGGTGGGAAAGATGTGACCCCCTGCATGTAGGCAATGGCCGTTGCACTCCCCTCCTCCTGGTTAGGTAATCCCTTTCTATTGGCCCACGTTCGCCCTCCCCGCCTACCCTCCTTCCTACTGGCTACTTTGTAATGTTGCCTTTGTACCTCCCCTTAACTGTGTTTTTATTGGTTGGTTAAAGTCTGCTCCACCCCTACTGTTACAGTATAAAAGCTCCTGCACAAAGCTGTGCGGGGCTCTTAGCCCTTTTCCCTGGATCAAATAAACCTGTTCCTGTTCGCCTAAGAAGAGTCCCTCTCCTTCTTCTTTCCTCTTCGGCGCCCTGTACACTGGTGGTCGAGGCAAGCCCTGCCCAGAGCCTCGCCTGTCCTCCCGCCAGTGATCAACCTCCATCCTCCTCTGCAGCTGTGAGGCAAAGTTGCTCGATGCTCGGTCCAGCCGAGCTAGCCTTTTGGACAGCACTGTGGCATCTAATGCATGCAATGCTTCGTGCAAAGGATGTTAGTTATTAAGTGGAAGTCTGAATATGAAGTCTGAATAAAAGGAATGTAATGTCGCTGTTAGGGCGGCCGAAACGACACACGTACACATGGATAGTGCCTCCGTTAAGGGCCAAAAAGCCGTTTATTAACAAATCAGCTTATTTTCATACACTTCTGTATGTCATCATTTGTGTTACATAGTCACTGGCTGCAAAGTTACTACAGTAGACTCACTGGCTATATTAACTGCAATATACTGCCATTGGACACCTATAGCATAGGCACTCAAGCATTTAGAAAAATAACAGGTGCAGCTGTATGTTGCTGTTTTTCTCCTTCTATTGTTTGGATTTCTTGCTTCTGTTGATACTACATTTTCAAGGGTAGAAATTAATTGTTTTTCTTCTCATGGGCTTTTCTTGTGAATAGAAGCTAACCATGGCCAAATTAAGATCTGTGAAGCCTTCAGACTAGCTGTTGGCCTGAACGATGTAATATCCCCAAACCATTGAATCATGAAGATGAAAATTTGAGAGCACCAGGACAGAGAAACTTTGTTTCATTTGTCCTCAGATATACAAGAAACTGTGATGACTGGTGGTCAGCTCATTTTCCAGTCATTAAGATGGAAACTCCTGAGAACTTAGGAGCTGATGCTATGCACCCTGACTCACAGTGAAACCAAGAGGAATAATTTTAGCAAGTTTTCCTATATTCCTAGAGAATCATTTTATTGTGGAAAGATATATTTTGCCTGTTTTATTTCTGATGCTGTCGTGGTTTAACCCCAGCCATTATTTCAAGCCCCACACAGGCACTTGCTAATTTCTCCAGCAGTGGGACTGGGGAGAAAATCAGAAGTCTACAAGCTAGAAAACCCATGGGTTGAGATGAAGACAGTTTAATAAGGAAAGCAAAGGCCACATTCACGAGTAAGGCAAAACAAGGAATTAATTCAGTTTTCCCTGAATTAATTCCTTGGGCAGGCAGGCAGGTGTTCAGCCATCTCCAGGAGAGCAGGACCCCACTGTGCATAAGACTGACTTGGGAAGACAAACGCCATCACTCCAAATGTCACCCTCTTTCTCCTTCTTCCTTTCCCACTTTCTATACTGCACGTGATGTCATATGGTCTGGAGTATCCCTTTGGTCAGTTTGGGTCACCTGTCCCAGCTGTGTCTGCTCCCAATCTCCTATGCACCCTGAACTTCCTCCCAGTGTGACAGTCTGAAAAACAAAGGAATTAACAGGAAATTACCTAAGAAGCCACTGCAGAAAGATGTACTTCAGAGAAATGCCAAAAGTGGGAAAGAAATATGGGAATAGGAATAGGAGGTATGTTGGCAATTGAAACACAGACCCAGTCCGGCAGGGAGACCAAATCCCTTTGTTCACAGAAACAAGCTGGTTTTATACACTTACGCGACCTATCAGACACTGCCATGTCAGCAGCACACCCTTTGAATGTCTCTGTATTGGGTGACCTGCCTATCAGCTTCTGGCAGGCTCCTCCTCCCAGGGTCTGTGGAGACAAGCTTCTCTGTGCTACCATGTGCTCCTTTGCGCTGCCATGTGCTTCTGCAGGCACATCCCACAGCCTGCAGACGAGCTCCATATCATCTCCCTCACAGAGGTAAATGAAGGAAGTAGATGGGATGGCTGCTTTCTCCATCTGAGCACAAAAGGATATACACAGAACAGAATAATGTGTTCCTTGAAAAAAATCATAATCAATAATAACCTTAACCATAATAGAGCATGGTCATCTCAAAACTGCGAGCAAGGAGTCCTGAGCCATTTTTAGTTTGGTTGCTTTCCTTTGGTTCCATTTTTACTTTAATATAAAACACTAGCCCTTAAAATCTTCATACAAAATGTTATTAACTTGTGTAACTTGCCACTTGGATGAAAATAAACCTCAGGGATTCAGCATGCAGTGGAAGGAAAATCTGTGTGACCAGAGACAAACATCTTGCTTCCAACTTAGAAGATACTTATTCCACAGTTGGAACATGGGAGATGATTTGGAGAAGTAAGTCCGTATACTGTTCCTATCTTCAAAGTCCTGTTTTCTTTTCCAAGTATTCATTACCAGATACTGCTAGAAATTGGATGCTGTGACAGCTAGGTTTAGTCTTGTATTATTTAGATAATATTTCTACTTTCCTGTTCCAGACAGAAACTGAAAATAACTTCTTTCACATCCAAAGGACAAAATTATAGGCCTTTATTATTATTTTTATATGTAATAATTTGTGCTACAGTCAAGATGTTTCTGTCTAAGAAACAGATCTCTGATAAGGATAATACTTTGAGATTTTATAAGTAAAAGTAGCTTTACGTTGCTTAAGGATTGAAAAGCTTTGTGAATGAAAATGCATTTTCTTAAACAACTCAAAGCAAATTTCCACTACAGATGTAGCAGTCAATTATAAGGTACTAGTAAATAAAACTGCACTATCTCTGTTTCTTAAATGTTGATAGGTCAGATTATCTTGTTTTGTGAAATAATGAAGTAAAAGAATGGATCAGTAACTTTTTTTTTACAAAAATGGTGTCCCTAATGGCCTCTTTCATAGCAATTATGCAATAAAGGCGTGCTATTTTTATATGAATATATGAACATGGGCTTGCAAGCAGATTTAATGACAGCTGACTATGTATCTATGATCTTGTGATGCCCTCATGCTGCCATTTCAGTCATTGCTGGCACTTCTTTACAACTTCCCAGAATTACCATAATCATAATTCATGCTTAGTATTCCTAGATATATTTGTTCAGTGTGCAACTTAAATTACTTTATAGCCAGGCTTTTTATATCTGTGGTGTTTTGAAAGGGCTTAGAGAGTCTCTTAATGGACTTTATGATCATGTCATACTGGGCAAATCCTAGACAAATATTATTTTGGATGTATCTTTTACATTTATTAAGAGAAGATTACATTCCATATAAAGCTTGATGCTTATCTCACTCTGACAGATTTCTTTGTTTCAGAGTTCTCTGGAGATAGAGGATGGTTCTAGTAATGTCTGAATAAACTTACTGAAAATGTAATATTTCATTTATATTGTTTTTCAAAGAGGAATTTTTCTGAGCTGAATACAATCCATTGCAAACCACTTTACTGCAAGTGTAATAACATGAGCACTCTCTTCTCAGCTGCCTTTTTGAGAATAGAGGTATTTAAATGACAGATCATGAAATTTTTCCTATAGCAGTAGTAATTACTTTTTATTTCTCCCATACTCCTTCTTTGTTATAGTAAGAGGCAATATCCTCACAGGAGGATGTTCCATGGAGAAATTCCTAGTCAATTTGCAAGAAAAATATTCTTTTGTCCAAACTCACATAGTAAAAAACCCCAGTGACTTTCTGGTAACAGAGGTTCTCATAATACTATCCTGCTACAGTTATTCGGCTTTGGTATTGCAGTTAATCTGTTATGGATTGTATGCATGTTGGGAGCCCTTTTATCTAAGAAGATAATTGCAGCTTTTCTTTATTCAGTTTGAATTTGCTGACTAGTGCCAAGGATCTGACTGGAGCAATCTCCAGAACAGTTTGCAGCCGATGGATTTGGAATAAGATGACCTTACCTCAGTAGTACAGGTCAAAAGGAGCTCAAACAACTGAGGAATCACATGTCCTGAATGTATAAAATTCTAAAACAAGCCTTCTTCAGTGTTTATAGCATAAACATGTATCCACAATATATTTTAAGAGGCTCAGGAACATCTTTAAGCTTGGGTAGCATCCAAACGATCTTGGCAAAATCTTAGTCTCTGGCATATGTATTAATTGAATTTTGGTGCAAAACAGCAGAAAATTTTGGGCCCACCTCACTTCTCACCAAGATTTGAATAGTTAGAGTTGCAGTGTGAATGAGCCTAATTGACCCACCAGTGTTCAGTCTCCTTTTTGGGTGAAAAGCCTTTTCTTGATATCCAATCTAAATCTCCCCTGATTCAGCATCAGACCATTCCCTTGGGTCATGTCACTGGTCATGAGAGTGAAGAGACGGGTACCTGCCCCTCCACTTCCCCTCTTGAGGATATTGAAGACTGCGAAGAGGTCTCCCCTCAGTCTCCTCTTTTCCAGGCTGAACAGACCGAGTAACCTTATACAGTCTCATACTCCTCATACAGGCTCACCTCCAGAGCCTTCAGCATCCTCATTGCCCTCATTTGGATGCTCTCTAATGGCTTAATGTCTTTCTTTTATTGTGGCACCCAAAATTGCACACAAAATTCAAGGTGAGGCTGCCCCAGTGCAGAGAAGAGCAGGACAATCCCCTCCCTTGCCTGGCTGGCGATGCTGTGCCTGATGCTCCCCAGGACACACCTGGCCCTCCTGGCTGCCACGGAACTGCTGACTCATATTCAACCTGTTACTAACCAGGAGCCCTGGGGCTCTTTCCTCCACGCTGCTCTCCAGCCTCTCATTCCCTGGTCTATACACACATCCAGGGTTGCTTCATCCCAGGTGCAGAATCCAGCATTTGCCTCCGTAAAATGTCATGTTTTGTGATTGCCCAGCTCTCCGATTTGTCAAGGTCTCTTCAGGGCCTCTCTGCCCTTGAGGGAGTCGACAGCTACTCTCAGTTTGGTGTTGTCAGCAAACTTACTTAGCATTCCCTCAAGTCCTGTCTCCAAGTCATTAATGAAGGTGTTGAAGAGAACTGGGCTGATTATGGAGCCCTGTGGAACCCCATTAGTTACAGGACATCAGCCTGATGTCACCCCATTTACTATGACCTTCTGTGCCTGACCTGTGAGTCAGTTGCTCACCCACTGCATAACACAGTTATTCAGCTGTGCTGGACATTTTGTCCCGAACGATACTGTGAGAGACTGTGAGTATGAAAGCTTTGCAGAATTCCAAAGAGATTACATCAACTGGCTTTCCTCGGTCACCTCAGTGGTTACCCTGTTGTAGAAGGAAATCAGGATCGACAAGCAGGATTTTCGCCTCATGAAGCCGTGCTGGCTATGACCAATGACTGCATTGTACTCCAGGTGTTTTTCTACAGGTGTAGAGTTAGTCTTCTTCAGAGAAGCTAGTATGGGGCTATGTTTTGGGCTTGTGCTGGAAAAAGCGTTGATAACATAGGGATGTTTCGGTATTGCTGAGTAGTATTTACACAGGGTCACAGCCTTTTCTGCTTCTCACACCACCTCTCACAGCACGGAGGCTGGAGATACATGGGAATTTGGGAGGGGACATAGCCAGGACAACTGCCCCCAACTGACCAAAGGGATATATCTCAGACTATGTGACAACATTCTCAATATATAAAGCTAGGGAAAGAAGTAGGGGAGGACATTCAGAATGGTGGCATTTGTCTTCCCAAGTCACCATTATGTGTGATGGAGCCCTGGATTTCTGGCGATGGCCAAACACCTACCTGCCTATGGGGAAGAGTGAATAAATTACTTCTTTTCTTTTCTTCTGTGAAGGGTTTTTGCTTTACCTATTAAACTCTTTTTATCTCAACCCAAGAATTTTTTCACTTTTACTCTTCTGATTCTCTCTCCCATCTCAGTGGTGGAGGAGTGATTGAGCAGCTGTGTGGCGTTTAGTTGACAGCTTTGGCTTAAACCATAACACAGATTTAATCTTCTACAAGTTTGTTAACTTGCAATTTCTCTGAAATTGTAAAGTGAAATACAACATTCAAAATTGCAAAGTTGTTCAGTTATTCGGAATAACTCATCTTCTTGACTTTTTCCACTCATTGCTGATAACGGTATTTTCATCTGAGCTAGTAGTTTTCACCCGTTATTGTAGCCATTAAAGGAAAAATTACTTTCAGAGCCAACCTCTTCAAATCAAATGGTTACAAAAGAGGATGAAAGGCTGCATTCAACTGACCACATACACATATTCAGTGTTTATTGAAACATCATAGAATGCCATTACATGTTAAGAGATATTACTTTAAGAGTCTGAGACAAAATCAAGGGTCCAGGGTCCGGGTCTTGGACTCACAAGTACAGGAAAGACTTAATAATAATCATTAACTCTTAATACATAAAAAAATAAATAAAAACATTCAATCAAAAAAGACCGGCACCTTCTTGTCTTCTTCCTTTTCCAGAATACATATTACAGCTTTCACAGTGCAAATTAACACTTGGAATCAGAAAGAAAATTAGCCTATGTAGGAATGACAAGACCAATCAATTTACACTGTGTTTTACGTGGCTGTGTTCTCTAGACTTATCTATCAGATAAGCTCCAAATTTAAATGAGAAATTACTTGGTTTATGAATGCATGAGGGTTTTAAGCATCAGTTCATTTATCAGTCTTCAATAGTTTTACCAATAAATTTAGACAACTGTAGGACTTTATCTGTAGGTGAAGAGTTTCCCACTGTACTGGAGTACAGCTTTTAAAAATTCGGCAAATATCGGCAGTACCTGGATGTTGAACTCTTCTTAAAAAAAAAAAAAAAACACAAACCCAAAGAACTAAAATAATACAAAATGTTAAGTTTTTTCTTTCAGGGTGCCAGCAAAGCAGTACTCCATCTTCGCAGTACTCCATCTTCACAGTACTCTTTCAGACTTGGACTTTATCTCTGATTTCCCTTTATATTTGGGAATTTTCTCCATGATAAGGTAAGGGAAACTAGCTTCAAATAATTGACTTTTCACATCAAAATGTTGATGTCTGATTATATATGGCTTGATTTTACAGTAAAATGTTAAGAGGGTAGCAGTCATCTTAAAATTTCTCTTGCTGTACAAAGAAAAACCTGATATAAATATTCTTGAATGCATTTCATATTTGTTTTATGATTAAATTTTTCTAGTGTTGGAATTAGAAGGAAGATCTCAAAAGAAAAGTATCCAGAAAATATGTTTAAGATCCTCCTCAGAACCTTAGTAACTTCTGAGCAAATGTATTGCTTTTGCATGGCAAGGTTTTGTTAATAGGGAGGCTACAGGAGTGGCTTCTGTGAGAAGCTTCCCCCAGGTCCAATACCACCAGTGCCAACCAGTTCCCAGACGGACCTACTGGTGGTCAAGGTCGAGCCCATCAGTGATAGTGGTAGCACCTCTGGGACAACATATTTCAGAAGAAGGAAAAAAAAACCCACATAAAAAAAACTGCAGTAAAACAGCACCCAGGACAGAGGAGTGAGAATATGTGAGAGAAAATTCTGCAGACACTAAGGTCAGTGAAGAAGAAGGGGAAGAGGCTTCAGGCACCAATGCAGAGACTCCCCTGTAGCCCATGATGAAGACCATAATGATGCAGGTCTACTCTCTGCAGGCCATGGAGGTCCACATTAGAGCAAATAGCCACCTGTAGCCTAAGAAGGATCCCATGCCACAGCAGGTGGATATGCACTGAAAGATGTTGTGACCCTGTGGGGGACCTGAGCTGGAGCAGGCTCCTGGCAGGACTTGTGATCCTGTGGAGAGGAGCCCACACAGGAGCAGGTTTTCTGGCAAGATCTGTGGCCCCACAAGGGGTTCCACACTATAGGAGGCTGCTCCTGAAGCACTGCACCCTATGGAAAGTACCCACACTAGAGCAGTTCAGGAAGAACTGCAGCCCAGGAGAAGGACTGGCATTGGAGAAGTTCATAAAGGAATATATCCCATGTGTGGAACCTGATGCTGGAACAGCAGAGCAGGGTGAGGAGGAAGGAACAGCAGAGATAGCAATGAACTGACCATAACTCCCATTCTTTGTACCTCCACATCGACTGGGAGAAATTGGGAATGAAGTTGAGCCTGGGAGAAGGGAGGGCTGGGGAAAGGTTTTAGGATTTGATTTTATTGCTCATTACCCTACTGTGCTTCGACTGACAGTAAATTAAACTGAATTTTCCCCAATCTGAGTCTCTTTTGCCCAGGATGTTAATCAGTGAGTGATCTGTCTCCCTGTCATTATCTTGACTCATAAACCTTTCATCATATTTTCTCCCCCTGTGCAGCTGAGGAAGGGGAGTGACAGAGCAGCTTGGTGAAAACCTGTCAGCCAGCCAAAGTTAACTCACCACAGCAAACCAAGATATGTTTAGGCAACATGTTGAATGTATCCTGTGCTACTGCAGAATTCAAAGTATTTTGTCCTCTATAGAATTATCTCCAGAAAGCCCAAAGAACATTACTCTTTCAAAAATTCAGATTGAGTCCAGCTGAAAAGTCCAATTCATTGATCAGATGAATGAATAACATTTTTAATGTTTTTCACAAAATAGTCTCAGTATATAAAAATCCCATGAATTTTTCAGCAGACATGAGTCTGTTTTGTCTATGCTTTTAGCACATAAAGTTTAATCTACTCACAGTAGACGAGGAGCTGTTCAGTGGATCATAACCACAGCCTTGAGCATGAGTTAGTGGCATTGAAGGTGAGCCAATTCATGCTGTAAGTGTAGATTATGAAGTGAGATTGGGATGGCTACATACACATTGGGTTATGATTGGTTTAAACCCTGAAAAGCCACACTACACAAATATACCTTAAAATTTTAGAGGGTTAACCCCTTTCATTTTTTTTCTGCTACACAGCAGGAAGTCTTCTGTACCAGGACTGATGTTAAATGAGATCACCACTTCTTTTGCTTTTCCTAGAAGGGTCAAAATAAGAACTTGGAGCTAATAAAATGTAATGAAAACTGTAAGCATGTGTTTATAGTACATAGACCATTCTCCAGATCCTACAGATTGTAATACCAAGCACAGCTTTTCATGAACAAATTGAGAATTGAATGAGGCATACTGTTAAGATCTTAAGGTCAAGTACTAGACTGATTATTAACAAGACATTGAAACCTTAATTTCAGCTGTGTTTATTGCAATACATTTCTAAGAAAACTGGTTGAATATTTATATTATGAATAGTGAAAATCCCTGTGAACAGAATCCTGTGGGATAAAAGATAGTATAGATATTTTGATATATTAGTTGTTCTCTAATTCTTGTATTTAAACATGTTTTTATCTATGCATCCCATTGCCATTCAAATGCCAAAAAATATTATTTTTTCCCCCAGATAGCGTTACCATTTTTAAAATTTAATTTGATTATGGAAACCCATAAAAATATTTTTCATAGACAGACAAATTTGGACCATCTTTTTGATTTGAAAATTACAGTCAGCCATGCAATCAGCAGATAAAAGGCCTCTAGTTATCTCTTGGAAGTTCTGTGAAACCGTAATCCTAGCTGACATTTGAAAGATTCTCTGTCAGATTTCCATGCTTTATCTTTTCCCTCTGAGGTTATTTTTAAAGCGTGTCTATGAAAACTCTGCACTGTATAGAAAGCTTATTTGTAACTGGCATGGTGCCACAACAACATATGGAGGTGCTGAACATATTGCAAAATTTCACAAATGTGAATCACATATTAGAAGAAATCTTATTACACATATGACTTAGCAATGCTCTTCTTTTCACAATGTAAGAGGCTAAATTAAGTCTATATAGAAATATTATAAGCTATTAATCATCTAAAATAACCATTACATGAATATTAAAATTTATTATGAACTTGAATAGGATGTCTATTGAGATCTCCATGAATATAATATATGTATATAGATAAATTTACCAAAATCCCATCTATTCATATGTGTACCAGGTAGAAATAGTCTGTCTACCTCCCTACACTGTGTTACCTTGAGGACATTAAAATTAATTAAATGACTTTCTGTTTAGTTTGAAAGTTTCCCAGGCATACATAGAAACTCTTATACTAAGGCAATAAACATCATTTTTCTGTTTAATAGAGCATTATACTTAAGATTTTGGGTGGGTAAGCCTAGGCACTTTGTCAGAGTGGCACCAAATCAGAATATTCATCTGAACTTCAAGAGACAAGCTGTTAAACTGTGTAAAAATCTGCTGGATAGAGGTTCCCCAGCTATCATAACCACAGCATCCTCCACCTTGCTGCTGTGGTAGAAGCCATTGCAGAGTCTGGTATGCTGGAGAGCCAAGATAGGACTCATAGAGTGCACACAAATAACAATGTAGCAGGTGCAGGTGCCCAGGTGTTGGCAGAGGTGGGGTTTAAGGGTGTCCTCTGTAAGGGGAATCCCCATTCCAGAGGCAGATGCTTCCAGCACACAGTGGACCCACCTCAGGGCAAGGCTGAGCCCAGCAGACAAGATGGCACATTGGCTAAAAAGTATTTAAGAAAGGGCAAATGCTGCAGGGCAGTGAAGAAAGCACCGCTGGGGATGCGGGCAGCTTGAAGGAGTTGGAAATGAAGGAGTGAAGCTGAGCTTGAGAAAAGGTGGGAGTGAAGGTGTTTTAATCTTTTATCTTTGTTTCTCACTACTCAAATTTATTTTAATTATCAATAAACTAAATTAAATTTCCTCCAGTCAAGTCTGTTTTGCCTATGACAGCAACTTGTAAGTGATATCCCTTTCATCTCAAAGTTTTTCTTATGTCTACATCTGCTTTTGCCCTGCGGGCAAGTGGGTTAATCTGCCATGATCAGTAGAACAGATGTCTGCACTTAAACCAGTAATTTTAGTCTCCCTTCATTCTGAGGGGAGACAATGAGGCATGCACAAGGCATCGATATATGTTTCACCTTATTTTAGTTACAGACTCTCCTATGAAAAACATGGAGCTTTGTTGCCCCATGGATTCATGAATAGCTTCCATACTCTAATTGTGTATCAAAGCCATATTACATGGTTTGCTTTAAGGCCATGTGGCCACAAGTGCTGTTGGGCACATAAGTGAGCAAGAGCAGCCAAAGCTGACACCTCTAGGCTATCTCTGGTTTCAGCTGAGTATCAGGTTGCAGAATTCAGCACTGAGTGTCAGAGCGCTGGGCTCTGTACTGGGGGCTCAGCTGCTAGTGCTCAAGCCAGCACTGATCCGGTGCTGCTGTGCAGCCTGGAAGCAGACTGCCATGAGGAAAGCTTTGTGGGAAAATGTTGTGAGAATAATCTTGCTCCTCTCAGCTTCATTCAAGTTCAGGCCCTATGCTTGCCTACGCTATGTGGCAGAAATGCCTGTGTCTATGTATTGTGTTGGTTCCCATCTTGCTCTTGACCCACTGGCCTGATTTCTTGCCTTCATCCTCAGATCTGTCTCATTGTTCTGAACTTTTCTGGCCATCTGGCCTTTTGGCTGATTGAGTTTGGTGGGGCCAGACTTGCTCAGTGACTCTTGCTCAGAGTCTGTGGGACTGCATTACTTGGTGAGCGTACTGTTCTTCACACCTTTGGACACCCTTGGCTCATCTACTCTCAGAGAGCAGCCTACTCTTTTTGCTCCCTGACCCTGGAAGCTGTTACAAAGTGTTTTGATGTATATGCTGAGGTCTGTGTGAGCATTTTGAAATGCAATTTATATATAAATTCCCAATATCTGTGCTCATAAATAAACAGTGTTAGGAACAAATCCCCAGCTCAGAGGTCTAAAGGCACATCAGGCTGGAGTCTGTACTGCTTAGTGGCTGCTCCCTCTATTGCAGATTTTTTTGGACAAAATAAGTTAAATAAAGTCATGGAAAAAAATAGCAATTAAATTGTGGAAATAATCAAGAATACAAAGATTGCTTCTGCAAGTCCTCTTATATTTAGCAGCAGAGGTTTATATGTCCCTGAGACAAAACAGATTGAACTGCAAATGAATGGAGATTTCTAATACATTCTACCTGTTTTCAAAACCCTTAGGAAAGGAGATCTGTGCTTAATTACAGCTGTCTGGATTGCACCCTGGAGGTATAAAAATAGTACGATTTATTCTGACTGTTGTTTGCCATTATATATGTATTGATTGTGTTCAGCCAAATTAATTTCCTCTTCTCTAGTGTCATGAATGCAAATTAAATATCTTGCTTTGGCAGACACTTGGTTTAGAAGCTGAAGTTTCACTGCCATGTTATAGCTCTTCTGACAGAAACAGAAATAGATCCCAGTGTGATGCTACAGTTTTTGTTTCATATTTCAAATTACGTAAATGGTTAGACTCAGTAAATATCAAGTAACCCTTCTACTATTTTGTACTTCATTTCAATAAGCTCAGCATGGTAGAATGCTTTTAATATTGAATAAGTAGACTTGAATTTGGGAATAACACTAAATAAACAATCAATAGTAAAATTATTTAGAATGTTAACAGAAAAAGAGAATTAAATAATAATTCAGGCATATATTTTTCATACAAGAAAAATATACGTTGGGGTATTTTGGTTTTTTTCCAAGCCAGAAGCACTGGAATTTAGTGTAACCTTCAAAAAGTATAATCCGAATTAGGCAGTAACACTTCTATGATTTTGTTTTCAATTTATAGAATCATAGAATTATTTAGATTGGAAAGACCTCTCAGATGTACAAGTCCAACCATTAACCTGTCTCTGTCAAGTCCACCACTAAACCCTAAGTGTCACATCTTATAACTACCTCCAGGAATGGTGACTGCACACCTTTCCTGGGCAACCTGTTCCAATACTTGATAACATTTTTGGTGAAGAAATTTTCCCTAATTTCATATCTCTGTGGTCAGTTGTGGTCTGTCTAAGAAGTTCCCTTTGTCACATACAATTCTTTTAGAAGATATTCCTTTTATATGAATTAGAAACATTTATTCTATAAACATAAAAGGCATTTAAAATTACAGTGATCAGGGCCAACTTATTTGAGATATAATATATATCTCACTTGTTTATTACATTATTTTAAAATCTAAGAGAATCTTGCATCCATCTTTAAATAATAAATTATCTACAAGAGAAGTTAATTACAAAATTACAGGTTACAATTTCCTCTTAATGGCTGTTCTTTTTTGATTATTTTCTGATGATCAAAATTCATTGTTTGACTGAAAATGCTATTCGCTCAATAACTTTGTTTAACAGTGTATCAGCTTCAACAAAATTTTTAGCAATTCTTGAGGTGGAAATTCTAGTCAAAATCAGAGACAACAATATTATTCATGTTGCAAATGCTCTATCAGATTAGGGATCACATCTTGAAAATTACAGAAAGGTATTAAAATTGCATAGTTTATAATTCAAAACCAGATCACATCCTTAGTTCCTTCATACCACATTCAAGCCACAGAGTCACATCTCTCGTTATTTTTTCATAAGTCTGCATCCCGCTGACATTTTTATTTTCTTTTTGCCTCCTAAAATGAAAGAAAATAAGACAGAGAGAGTAAAAGTCCTGAAGTTTTCTCTGTAATTAGCAAAAGATGAGAAGATATGCCATACAGAGACCACTTAAATTAGATGCCTGCTCCAAGTGGCTCTTTGGAGGAATCAATCTTTCCGCATTGCCTATATGAGAGTCAGTGTAGTATAGCCTTCTAATTTAGGTATATATATTTGGGATTCATCTGCCCTACTTTAGGTATCTAAAAGGCATACAAGTCTTAATTAGTCACTCTGGTCTCACTTTGTAATAACCTCCAAGGACAATTCACTGCATAAGAAAGGGCAGATGAATTGATCTCTGGGAGAGATACCAGTATCTTTTTGCAAGCTATAGAAGGAGTTTTGGGCTATCAAACCATTATAACCTTAGTTCTGTTGCTCATTGAAAGGTATTTATCCCACTGAGGAGCTCTAGCACATCTGGGGCATCTATGTAGATTTAATAAAGACTGTATAGGAAACCCATTCTCTTCCAGACAATCAAACAGATGACTGGCAGAATAATAATCTGCTAAACATGTAATGGCACTCTAAATGTGTTTCATGGTCTACCTTTAAAAGGTAGACCTTTAAAAGTCCCTTCCAACTGAAGCTGTTCTATGAATCTATGATTCTATGTCCATAATCGTATCATTACAATTGAATGCTATCCCAGATTTAGACAATGTAATTTAACTTTTCACATATCAGTGTGTGTTTTCTACTCAGGAAGTGCTGGTTCTTTTGAAATGTCAGTAAGAAAGTAAGAAATGTTCAAGGCTCACCATAAGATTAATTACATAAAGGATGGAAAGTATAATAAGTTGATAGAAATCTTCTGCCCCTTCTGATGTGAAGAACCCCAGGTGTTTCTCACAGTGGATGAGCCCACCTTCATTGAACACACAGCATGTTACACAGAATTCCTGTCTGTGGTGAGGTTCACCAGCATGACGTCGTTCCTCAATACAGATTTACCAATCACTGGTAGCATTAGGTCTGGAGAATATCTTAGACAACATATTCTAACATCCTAGCCTCATTAATGAAATTAAAGCCCCTGAAGAGTTGCATAAAATATTTCCAGTGGACAAGAAAATGCAGTATCCATCTAGATTTACAGTTAAATGCACATCGAAAACAGGAATGTTGACAATGTATTGATTATTTGCACTTTGACTAAATAGACTAATATTTAGATATACCTTAATTAAACAGCAGTCACATGGCAACTGTGAGATGAAAACTCATATTCCTGAATGATCATGGGTGGTGCCTACATGTGAATTATGTGTACAAATTTCCAGTACAAGCAGTAGACTTCTGGGACTTGATTCACTTGTCTAATGAAATATGGTAAGTGCCATTTGAGTCCTAGACTATCTTCACTGGCCTCCAGCTCCATTTTTGTGGAGGCCTGGATCTCTCATCTGTTTTCTCAGATAATCTAAAGCAACTTCAAATAACACTAGAGGCAAATTTAGGCAGCAGTTGCAGACTTACAGTCAGTGCAGCAGAAAAAATGAATTCATCACAACCAGACACTGTGGTTTAGGTTTGTTTGTCTATACATCAGTGTAGCTATTGTTTTTGCCCTAAGATACCTGAAAGATAGTTGCTTAAGTGATACAGGCCCTACAAGACACCTGGAGTGATGTTCTGGAGCAGCTTGAAACTTGTAAAGATAACTAGGATATCTCAGGGGTTCTCCTTTATAGGCAAATTAATCAAACATTGTACATCTACTTTAGAATCATCAGAATTACA
The DNA here is from genome assembly GCA_013400235.1 of Oriolus oriolus. Classification (NCBI taxonomy): domain Eukaryota; kingdom Metazoa; phylum Chordata; class Aves; order Passeriformes; family Corvidae; genus Oriolus; species Oriolus oriolus. The sequence goes on along the minus strand of VXBT01008130.1, from coordinate 8,477 downwards.
CTTTAGACTCCACCAATGGATGCTCACTCACTTTATTGAGAGCTTACATACCTAAATCACGTTAGGTACGTAAAAAACCCACACCTGTACGGAGACACTTCAGTTCCTTACATGGGAACAGAATTCTCTCTATCACTTTATATCTGAGTGTATTTGGTCTGGCTGAGATGGAGTTAAACTTCCCCACAGCAGACCTCAGAGTGCTGTGCTTTGCGTTGGTAGCTGGAAGGTTTTGGTAACACCCCAGTGCTTTGGCTACTGCTGTGCAGCGCTGGCACAGCATCATCACTGTCTCTACAACATTCCCCATTGTCCCACACTGGCAGTGGAGAAGGTCTTGGGAGGGGACAGAGCCACCACAGCTGACTCAAACTGACCAAAGGGATATTCTGGACCATATGGTGTCCGCTCAACAATCAAAGCTAAGTATTAGGACAAAAATGGGGAGGAGACTTTTTCCATGTTACTTTCTTCCCTCCGTCCTGCTGAGGGCGGTAGTGATAGAACAACTTGGTGCATACCTGACACCCAGCCAAAGTCATGCCACCAAGCAAGTCCCATCTATGTGTGTATGTTAGGCAATGTGAATATCTCCCCCTGATTTTAGATCTCTCATATTCAACATGTTCTATTTTATATAGAAAATTCTATATTCATAACCCTAGGAACCTGAACCTGATGGAACCGCATTCCAAATAACTGGTCTCCAAAGCTGCTAATTTAATATTTCAAGGTTTGAGGATGGAGAGGGACATTCAAGTTTTTATTTCTCATGGTAGAGAAAGAAAAAAAGCCCTAAAAATTTCTCTAATTGCATCTGACCTAATTCTATTCAAAATAATTATTAATGATATTGAAGCCAAAGGATTGTCTGTTATTTGTATGATTTCCTGTCTGCACAACCAAAACATTTGGCAAAATTTCTTCTACCCTATAGTTTCTTCCCTGATTTCCAATGTAGGTTACATTCTCTATGACAGACCAGAAAAGAACACCCATCGACAGCTAAAATTTCTGTGTAAATGTCCACCACCTTAGCATCCAATTTTCACTGGAATTAGGTTCATATAAAGGATTTGTGCCACACATAAGCATTCAGTGAAAGCTGTTCCCCTTAGCTGGCTCTGTCTGCAGTGTGAATGGTACACTATGGCAGAATGACAGAGCGGAAAATTGGGCGTTATACCTTCATGCATCTTCTCCCCAGCACGATTTATCAGAACTTGATGTCATGTTTTAATACAACACTTATATACTTATATAGAAGTTAATTTCAAATCACAGCAGATTGGTTGAGACCTTAGACTTTATTCAAAGTATCTGTCTGCTTGATTTCTTTCTCCCCAAAGCAAGCCTCGGACAAGTTTGATTGACAGGCCAGCAAAATATTCCTATTGTCATTATCTGGATCTTCTTCAGCATCAGAAAGAAAAATTAAAATAACAAGAATTTTGGCTTTTTCAGTGAAGCCCAAGACAGAAACCTTGAGCATCCCTATAGGCTGAAACACAGGTCAGAGGACTGTGTGGCAAGAAATACAGGTCAGAGGACTACAGAGAAAGAAGGTAAAAGACAGATTTAACTCTGTATGACTAAGTATCTTAACTGGAAAAATAAGGTTATTTTTCCTTCCCATATTTTGATTTTACTAATTCTTTTACTTTTTGTAAGACATAACATAGTAATGTAAAATTCCTAAGCACTCCTAGAAGCAAGGGCTGGTAGCTAGCCTCCTGTGACAGTATAGAAGAACATCTAAGTCACTGTATGCAGCATTATACTCCTTCTGACTCACTCTCCTTGGAGCAATTTAATTTCATATGAAAACACAGTCAAAGCCAGCTCTTAGAAACCACCCGCACTTTTATTGTGTTATTTACATCTGTTAAAAAAATATTTTAGTAGTGCTTTCTAATTTGCATATTAATAAATGAACTAGGATTAGATAGTATCATATTTAAAATCATAGGTTTTGAGAAGAATTTATTGCAGAAGAAAATCTGCTAGATGTAAGTAAAAAACAGGCTTTAGGAGAACAAAATTTGCAGTTTTCCAGAGCTGTCTATTTATCCCCAAAAACACCTCAAAGATCATACAGAATGAAATTTTATGTCTATGGAGATGCACACGCCCATATTGTCTGTTCATATATTACAGTCCATCAAATTTTAGCACTGCTTCTTTGCTAGCAAACATCTGTTCCAAATATCATGGACCCACATAATATCTGTGGGTCTGTTTATGTGCTGAAATTGTCAAGTTTTCAGCTGGTCATTATCTTTCAGCCTTATAAAACATCACCAGTAATTAACCTGTAGCAGCATAACATAAGTACCACCACATTTTTTGTCTCTTAAGACAGTTGCAACTGTCTTTTCAGTGTGATTTTACTTTTTTTTTTTGCTTATTTAAATTTGTAATTCTTAGTCTACCAGTATTTTCTTTTGTTAAGCCAGTTTAAGATTTTCTCTCTATTCCTTTCTGAAAAGCTAAGCATACTGGCTGTGGTAGATGTACTGAAATTTGGCACCTAAGGCACATTGTTAAAAAGAAGATCTACTTGATTATTCACCTGTGTCAAATCTTCCTTTTCTATTTTTGGCTATTCCGAACTGACAGCTGCAGGAGCATGATTCTAAACTGGTTTCACCTTTCCAGCATACATGGCAGTGTAACCTGTTTCATTCCACTCATCTTATGGAACTCTACAAATGGTTAAAGAACTGGGATGAGCTTATGCTGATATCTCCATGTTATTGCAGACCTTGACAAAGAAACAGTTGCTGACCACTTACCTTATATATGAAAGTTACTCTCAGCCAGGCTGTGCATGAAGTGTCATCATAAATGACAGAGGAAAGGGTTCACTATCAAAATACTTTTGAAAGGAAATTATAAGAAATAAGACAAAATTATCTCTCCTCACGTACAAATTACTTGCTTGCATTTGCAATGCTGCTTATTTTCAGTGATATATATACTACACATATACTTTACTTCTTTTTGTTTTCATACTCAATCCCTGTTAAACATCAAGATAAGTATAATCATTTTAGAATGGTTTTCTTCTCTTACAAGTACTGAAAACCAAGATTCCTTAGAGTACACATATTCTTCATGATATAAAATACAGATGGATAAAGAAAAAAATCAAATCAGTAGAAGTTAAAAAATGAGACTTCAGTAACAAATCCCAGTAAAAAAATCTAATTTAATTATGACTTCTGACATGAGATGTGATGATATTGATATTGAACATTTTGAAAATGAAATATGATCATTCAATATATATCTTAGTGGTGAGGAAAGTAATGTTCAGCATCATGATGAAAAATAATACAGTAAGAATATGTTCCAATAAGGAACAATCTTCAGAATACTTATTTATTAAAAGTCTTTCTGGAAAGTGCTCATTCTGCCACTGATAGTAAAGAAATCAGTAGACTAAACATTTCATAGATATTTGGGGTAAAATTTATGAGAAAGTTTTCATAAGATCTCAGTAAAGTAATCATTACAAATAGGATTGCAATGAAGAAATAATTTCGTGTTTTACTGAGTGATATCTGCTGTTAAGCCTACGGCAGATTTAAGCCATGGGAGAGCTTGACATACATGACGGCATGCCATTTAGAAGTGCTGCCTGGATTTTATCCCTGGGGAAGGCTTCATTTGGCTCTAGTGGTGTAAAGAAATGCTGAGAAATGCAGGTTACAAATTGAGCAATCCTCAGCTGTGTTATATACATTTGTGTCTGAGCCTATTACAACTCTTCCATTTATGTATGATGAGGCTGTGTCTGCTGTTATTCTGCTGAAGTCGTTAAATATTCTCAACATTGTGCAGTGATATTGCTAGATGAGAAAAACACCATTAAATGCATTTATTTTCATTTCAGTAGATCACAGTGACAATTACAGTGGAGGTAGAGTTCATGCCTCTGGCACATAATCACAATTTCTCTAACTTCCAAGTTTGCTGTCATTTGATATGCTCGATTCTGTATCATCATGATCTTAGACATTGCCCACAGGAACTAAAATTATGAGAAAACTCTAGACACCCCCTCCTATCACCATGAATCTTGAAAATAAGATGGCTGTAATTTGAAAATTCCATAAGACATATTTAAAGCACTACAAACAACATTCAGCTCTTAATCTGTTCTAAATACAGATACTGTTATACAGTGGCAAGAACTGTCTGAAGGCACTGGCTTTGTCAAGAGTTGTGGGATGGAGAAAAAATATTTCAAACTACTCCTCTGAAAAAAAATATAAGCACACTTAATTCACAGATGAGGAAATTCCCCTCCTAAAAATGGTAAAATAAAATAAAGAAGGTTAAAGGTTTTTCCTTCCTCTTATATGGGAAAACCTGGGAATACAGCATAAGTTTCTCTGTTCCTATCCCTGTATCATAGACATTTGTATTTAATGTGGGACACTGTGCACACAGTCTGTGGATTCAAAATATCTGCTACAGCCTTTCAGCAATACTACTATCTAATAGCTTAGATATCTAAAGGAAAAACTTGCTAAAATCTCACCTTTTACTTTCGGTTATTTGGAGGCAAGACAGCTATCTGACATCCCTAATGCTGTGAAAAGTGAGGGTTCAGACAACCTCCTGTGTTTTGCCACCAGTAAGATATTCACTGAAGGCATGTTTGTGAGTTTGGAGTGAAAATTAGATTAATATCCATTCTGGTGTTAAGACTGCATTTAAGTTTATTTCATAGAGGTCCTCATGATAAGCAGCCATATCTGAACTGCTCAAAAAAAGGAAGATACAGATAGAGAAACAAAAAGGTCCCAGTGAATGGAAAAGACAGAAGTAAGAATTAGCAAAAGAACAAAGTTATTGAAAACTGAAGCAGCTTGAGTCTTAGAAAACCCAGAAAAGCAGAACACTTGAAAGCTTATATGCAACATGGTGTTTCAGGTTCCAAGTGTCAAGAAGCTACTAAACGTTTTTTAACAAAGGAAAGTACTCATAGCTCCATCACCTGTTTACTTGGCTGAAACCTTTGCTGGTCTGGGCAGTAAGCAGTGCAACACTTGTCCTCTGAGGCACAGTGGGACCAGGAAGGAAATGAGTGTGCTTATGTGTCGGTGCAGTACTTACAGCACTGTCTGCCTTCAGGGTTTTAATTACCAATTCACTGTGTTCACAAAGTTCTTTTCAAAAAAGACCCCAACAGGAGCTAGAGAAGCCAACAGAGAGCACATATCTGAATGGTGACTAGTCTAGAATTAGGGAAAGTTGGTAGCATCTATTTTCTTTTGTTCTTAAAGTGAAAATATTAGCAGCATGCAAATGGTTTTGCATGTATTAACTCAACATTTATGTTTTAATTCAGAGTCACAGCTGAGGAAACAAGCATTGTATGTTATATACATTATATAGGTTATTCATTAACCACTTAATCATGAAATCAGAATCAAACATAAGTATTCTGATTTGCTAAATATAAAGAATCTCTGCATTATCACTAGGGTCAATCAGTTGTGGGGTTCTTAATGGATACTTCTGCTGCAGAATTTAAACTTTCCTCATCTAGCTCAGTAAACATATTTTACATAATAAATAAAATTTCTGTCACCTCATAATTATATTTTTCTGCCATTTTTAAAACCAAGAATCTGGGCACGCTTCTTTAAAATTTGTTTTGCATAGACATGGATCTCACTCTCAATCTATATATGCACATATAAAAACCAGAAGCTTCAGCTAAAACATTTTGATTTAATTAAAGAGAAAATTCCAAATGACAAAATAAAACTTTTGTTTTCGTTTACAAGAATAGACATTGTAGTAGACCTTTTTTAATGAAAAGTTTGTTTCCACTTTTACATAGACCTAATCTCCAATATTTTTTACAATTTTCATCTTATTGACAGAGTACTCTAGATTGCTCAGATTTTAAAAATAATCTTGGAGTGAAATAGTTTTTCAAAAAAATAAAGATACAGTGTCAAAAATTCAATTGGTGTTTATTTTTAAAAAGTATTTTGTTCTGATTAGCAGCCACACTTCTTCCATGTTTATTGTACCAAATGTCAAACTATTGTGTATCAAATATTGTAACACGTGATAGGTAACGGATTATTAGTCAAAATATTCAATGAGCAAAGAACAAAAAAAATTAAAATTAGCAAAGTTGAAGACAGTGTTTGGAATAATTAAGTAACTTAAAACTGTAGATTCTGTGTTAACATGAGAAAATACAATTGTTTAGAAACCACTAGACATTTTATTGTCTGTATGTGTCAAGGGCTTGGTGCTGTCAGTGAGGGGGTGGGTCTGCAAGGGCAACATCTGTGCTGGGCTCAGCCTGTTCCTGTCAGCTCCAGCAGATGTACTGCAGGACATGGCTGAGCCCCACAGTCAGGATGCTGGCACCTTTTCGGAAATGTATTCAAGAAAAAGCAAAATGCTGCTTGGTAAAGTGAGGAAAAAGACTGTGACAAACAAGCCTGCAGACACCAAGATCAGTGAAGAAGGAGGGGAAGGAGGTGCTCCAGGTAGCTGAGCAGGGAGTCCCCTGCAGCTCCTGGAAGATAGCCACAGAGGGGTTGGTGTTTTCATGCAGCCTGTGGAGAGGGCCACGCCAAAGCACGTGTTCACACTGCAGCCTGTGGAGGACTCCCTGTAGGACCAGGATATTCCTGAGGGAAGTGCAGCTTATGGAGAGGGTGGAGTGCAACATGTATGAATGTGTTAAGATGGTTCCATGCTACTGAGATTGATGGGGAATAGGAACTGTTTTCAGTGGCTAGAGGGAAGTGTTACCTGGTAATGAATTTTCCCTGCTGAGATTTTATTTGCACTGAAATACCTGCGTGTTGTGTTTCAGCAGCTTAGCACTGGTAGCCAATTAGGATATATTTATTTGGTTACCTGCATATCAGTAAATCCATGACAGCAGAATATGGATCCTGAACAATTAATGCTTTAGACAGATAACCTACATAGTGCAACATAACAGTGTATCTGCTCTGCACAACATCTCTGTGCCTTGACAGTTGTGACACATCACTGCCACACATCTTTTTCACTGGGTGATAATTCTGACATCTATGTTACAAAAGATGTTCAGCAAAAGGAAAAAAAAAAGAATAAGGCAGAGAATTTTCAGTCAGCTAAAGCTACCAGAACAACAGGCAGGGTTTTAACTGCTGCCTGTGAAACCAAGCAAGACCAAACAATATATAAGGCTGTAGTGAAATATGACAGTCTGGGGCTATGCTGTGAGAAGTGCAAGTTTCCAGTGTTCAGCAAACTATAAACAATATCTATTGAGAAGGCAAAATCCACAATCTTTTAGAGGTTTTAAAATGTTTTAAAATTATTTTTTGCCCCTCACTTTTCATAAAATGGCAGCCCGAAATACATTCTGTCTGCTCTGGAAATGAACTATGAGTCTCATCTCAGAAAGGCCTACATAAGCCTTTGCTCCTGCTACTCCATCTCTTTCAATATTTTCTACTACACTACCAAGAATTCTACATGGAAAATTTGTTGCATAGAGTATCTTAATTTAAATTAATAAAACCAGCTGTCATAAAAATAACCAATCAGAAGAACAGCAAAACCCTCCTCAAACAAGAGATTCTCATATCCTTATACTAAGGAAAAAACAAGATGTTTCCATTAGATCACCAAAGAGCAGTGTCCCATAAAACATATTCTTATTATCCATTATTTCACTACATTTATAAATTAGTGTATTTTTAAATTAAAGACTGCCAGGAATAAGTTCACGGACTATGTGGCAGTTGCTTTTCTTTCAGTTCTCTTGCAGTCCTTAAATTGATTTTGGTTAAAGTAAAAAACACAAAAATATTTGGGTGGCTTATTCCTGATACATTTTATCCTCAAACTGAAGGGATGAGGAAATTTTGGATAACTGAAATGATGATTTAGAACAGAAGGTGTTACATAAACACAAATGATAGTGCTGCTATTACTGTACCAGTAATAAAGGCAACCTGAAGCCAAGGTGTGGAACCTTGAGTGTCATTTCATTAGATTCATATGAGGCATTTTTAAGCTCGTGGTGATCTCACAGTCCATGAAAATAACACTGTGCAGTGAAGTAGGTGATGTAGAAGAAAAAAATCACAGATGCAAATGTTAAATTTTTAGTAATCTAAAATTTCTTTAAATTAACAGATCTCCAAATTAGTTTTCTAGCAAGTAAAACTTTCAAACTTTAAAGAGAACATATTTTCATAGTATTCATCTAGAAAATACATAAAATTTTAGTGCACCATTTAAATTACTTTTTTTTCTGTTGCTTCCGAAGCATCTTGAAAAGTTTCCTGCACGAAATTAGATCATGTGATGTCTGCTAACATATTATCATTTTTATATGCTGTGATTAAAAATAATTGGAGATTAATAATGCATATACTTGGCAATTCTTTCTATAACCAGCTTCAGCTTTATTTGTGTTGTGGTTTGACACTGGC